>JAULKM010000007.1:16024384-16048672 GCA_032355605.1 Rubia tinctorum
TTACATAGCCATAAGTATATAGTCATATATTCTCATTTCGTATAGCTAAGTTAACTTCACCAACCGTTGGGATGAGGTCCGGCCATGGTAACGTTCGACACTAGGGGTGGAGTACGTTACACTTGGGAGCACTTCGTAACGGGGGTTGGGTTTTTTGCAAATCAAGCTTCATGATTCCAGCTAACATCAAATAGGTAACGCTCACAGAATGAACGTTTTATGTATCAAGAACGAATTATTTGGCTTCACAGGTTTGGGGTGCCTATTAATCCCCCCACTTAGGTGGTCTTAATTTTAAAAAAAATATTGTCATACTTATCAAATTTATAGTCCTATAAAGGTTTTCTTAACGAAATAATTCCATTTTTTGGCCATAAATTTATGGTTGAAATATGTGTTGAAATATCGTGATTCACCAGAAAACAAATGTGTAGATGAAATTTACAATTCTATCACTTCTTCTTCTTTTCTTTTCTATTTTTGAAAAAAAAAGAAGTGAGATTGAACCCCTAAGGCAAACTTAGAGCAAATACAATGGTTCATTTCACTCCATTGCATCCTACACTATTTTTCGAAAAATATCAATAATGTGCTAACTCTCTCAACTCAACTTCATTTCACTTTCCATTTCTATATTGAAAGGAATTCAATTATTTTATTTTGAGTTATTACTGAAATTTCAATAAATCATAAACTAACCTTATACAATTATGTTTTCGTGGTTGTGCCAAGATTGCACCTTGCATGCTAATCAAATATAATTATAATGTAGAATTCCTCTAACTAGCCATTCATATCAATCGTTGTAGCATCAAGGGATGGAGTTGTAGGTTGCCCTTGCACTTTGGCCCAACGAGATAGTTGGTATAGTTGAACCATTTCATTGGAGGCATGAGTGACCATAAGAAAATGGTTCCGAGGCTTAACCATCCAAGCAAACCGAATAAACAAACCCGAGTACACACAGAGTACTGCAAAAATCAAAATACACAATTATTAGAATCGAATTTTAAACAATAAGCCTAAGAACTTAAAACACAACCAAAAAACAAACAGAAAAAACAAACCTCCAGTCATAGGGCCAGATATCAATTCTGGGGGTTTCTGGGTATCTGCCAATCCCTGCCAGGTTATTAAGCAAATGTCAATTAATTTATTTTTTGGGGGAAAACAAATCAAATTTTTATAAACAAATTTTATGGTAAAAAAATTTAATATTGATTTGTGAATTGAGAAATGAGAATTGATCTTACTGCCAAAACGAATCCCCAATTGGCCAAGGGACCCCAAAAGTGCGTTGTTTTAGGGCCAACAGGACTGTTAAAAAATGATCGAAATGATGCCATACTCACCATTCTCTGCAATCATTAATTCAACGTAAACATCACAGTAACAAGGAGATCTTCCACTGTAAATTCAGTTAGTATCCTAATGAGGAACATTCCAACATTGGATACGAGATAGAGATCATTACAACCCGAACTAAGAGTCTAAGATCTTAGAATATCCCCCATTACAAGACCGGTCTCCTTGATAAAAGCAACAGAGTTTTCTTAATTTCTTTGTAAATTTTATAGATTCCCACACCCTTTCTCTTGCAATAGCAAACGCGAGCATTTCTATAACTTCTCTTTCACGAAACAGCATAATTTCGCTCTGTCCGGAGAAAAAAACAGAGCAAATTTCAAGTCTGCAGAAAAACACTACTGTAAAGCTACTGCTTACCAATACATACCAAATTAGAAACTAACACTGGATCTGCCTACGTTAAGCTTTCCCCCAAGATTTTCGGAAGCGAATCTAAACAATTAAATGAAGCCAGAAACTGAGAAAAGTTGAGGAAAAGATGGAAATAGGCATAGGGTTGACTTGTACCTCAACGGTTGTTCGGAGAGATCAATGTAAATGTAGCAGGGAGGGGAGAAGCTCCAAATAAAAAGGAGAAATGGCGTGCACCTTTACTAGCCTATTTATTAATGGAGCGGACATATAAGATGAAATGGAGACCCACCCATGAACCATTAGTTATCCATCAACGTCATTGCAAGCAAGGATTCCTTCATGTGATCCTATCCACGAATACACATTTCAAAAAGGTTACTTGTTTGCTTGAAATATGCAAAATACATTTATTTCCTCCTAGTTTTGGTCAAATTATTAATTCATTTTTGGACTCATTGAGAAATACACATGCTTAGGAGGGTTCGAATATTAGTTATGATATAAATTCATTTTGAGTTTCTGGAGTATTGAAGTTGGGTTTTTGGGATGGGTTCGATTATTAGTTTTAATTTAAATTCATTTTGAGGTTTTTGAAATATTGAGATTGGGTTTTGAGCCCAACAAAAATTAGCATTTATCAATCGTGATGTGGTTGGTTTCTTCTAAATAACCGTGATGTTCACAGGTCAGCATCCCCTGCGATTTCTTCTCCCAAGTCTTGCAGTCAAAGTCTCGGATTAAATTTGGGGTTGATGAGACGTGAATATGCTATCTTTTTAACACAATCGACACTCATTTTTGTTGAGTTTTATTGGTGGCTAGCTATGAAATTCGATGTATTACCGAATAGGGGGTTAGAATCACGTCGTGTGGTTATTCCCCCCTAATTTCTGATGAGGTATCAAATGCATGTTTTCTTAGAGCATCTAACATCTCTTTTATAAGGTTTATATAGGTTTTGCATAATAGGAAGTTAAAACCATCATCTTTGATTTTCTTATTTAACTTCTCTATTTTGTGAGCCGATTGGGAACCTAAAGGAATTTTACCCTCGTGAGTATCTAGATCTCTTGTTGTGAGACTAATATGTAGATCACTCAGGAGTGAAGGTCATTCGCAAGTATGATAGTGAATAGAAGATCAATCACAAAGTTTGTAGAGGAATGAAGGCCATTGATCTTAAAATAGTAGAAGATTGAAGATCTCGAAGAAGGAAGCCAAAATTCTAGAGGAGAGAAAGAAGGCACGGGCCTTGCAACATTGCACAATTTGTGGAAATAGCTTGTGCCCAAGGAAGCTCCAGACACTAGCCATGCAGATTAGCACGGCCCATTGATGCAGTCTAAATATCAAAAGAGATCCGCAAGCACGAATCTTGAAGCACAATTATGGGTTGCAAGCACAAACACTGGGTTTTGGGGTTCTGGAGTCCACCATAGAGAAAATAATAGAAAAAATATTATTATGAATGATAAAATCTCGCAATAATACAAGAGATCTTTATATACTAGAATGAAACCCTAGAATAATAAAAAATAAATTCAAAATTAATTACAAAAAAATAGAAATTAGAAAGCACTCAAAAACAGTAAATTTCCATTTTGAGGCCTTAAACGAGCTTAAATGGCCACATAACCGTATCCAGACGGTTCCAACTCATTTCGCATTGCCTGATTCTGACTCCGGGCGCAAAATGTTATGCTCAAATCCGTATCAAACCTTTACGGCGATCCATCGCTTCTTCAATTTTCGCTGTCATTCGCCCTGCATCAGTCTCCTCTACCTCCAAAGAACTCGACCCCGAGTTCTCTTCATGATAGAGAACCTTATCCTCATGGTACTCATAAATATCAGCCACATTAAAATTGTTGGATATACTCATAGTATCCGGAAGAGCCACAACATAAGCATTATCATTAATCTTTCGCAACAGTTTAAAAGGACCATACTTGCGGGGTTTGAGCTTATTGTATGTACCAACTGGGAATCACTCCTTGCATAAGAATACCATGGCATCATCTCCTCCCTTGAAAACCTTGAGCCTCTTACGCTTATCAGCAGCCTCCTTAATCTTTTACCTAGTTGCCTCCAAACGAGCCTTAACAGATTCCTTGGTCTCTACAATCTCCTTAGCCAAATTTTCTGCCAACTTTCTAACTTCAGGAACATTTGGAAACTCGACTAAATCCCCCACATGTTTCAGAATAGTAATGTAAATAAGAGAAAATGGAGATTTTCCCGTAGCTGAATGCACTGCACTGTTACAAGAAAATTTGACCTAAGGTAAAGCCAAATCCCACTGCTTCGGCTTCCCACCACAAACACTACGAATGATATTTCCCAGCATTCTGTTCGTTACCTCTGCCTGGTCGTGAGTCTAGGGATGGGCTGTAGAGCTCTTACTAAAAGGCGTCCCAAACTACTATCATAAAGTAATCCAAAAATGACTGAGGAATTTTGTATCCATGTATTAAGTAATGGATCTGGGAACTCCATGGAGACGAACAATTTCTCGAAAAAACAGCTTTGCAATGTAGGACACATCAGCAATCTTCTTGCATAAAATAAAGTGCTACATCTTGGAATACCTGTCCACCACTACGAACACAAAATCTATGCCACGTTGGGTACGAGGCAACCCTAACACAAAATCCATAGACAAATCTTGCTAAATATCTTCAGGAATAAGTAGTGGCATATAAAGACCATTATTTTGATACTGGCCTTTAGAAACCTGACATACATAACACTTCTTGACAATGGTGCTCACGTCACTCTTCAAATGCGGCCAATAATACCTCTAATCCAAACTAGAAATAGTCTTATCTCTCCCCAAATTGCCACTAATACCACCTCCATGAAAATCCCGAATCAGTTTCTCCCTCAACGAAGACATAGAGAAGTACAAGTACTGATCTCCTTTGAACCGATAGCAATCACGGACATGAAAATCTGTTCCATGTATATAGCCCTTGTTGCACTTTTCCCATATGTCCTTAAACACAACATCTTCCTCATACAACTCCTTCATACATTCAAAACCAACTATCTTCCGTGCCAATGTAATCAACAAAGAAGTCCTTATTTGACCTTCCTGACTTATACTGAATAATGAAAGAAAACTTTTACAAAAAACTAACCCATGAAGCATGCATCTTATTAATCACCTTTTAGGTATGGAGAAACTTCAAAGCATAAAGATCAGTGAACAAAATGAACTCTCTCTAAACCAAGTAATGCTCCCACTGTCTTAGAGCCCTAAACATAGCATAGTACTCCTGAAAAATGCCATCAGTTTCTCACTGAAAAATGCCACTCACCTCTTCTCATGTGATAGTACAACCCCAATCCCTATGCCACTAGTATCACATTCCACTTCAAAAACCTTATCAAAATCAGGCAAAGCTAACACATGCGGAGTGCATGGCTTTTCCTTGATTAAGGAAAAACTCTCCTGCTCAGGTCCCCAATGGAATTTTCCCTTCTTCATACACTCAGTTATGAAAGCAGTCAAATCATCGAAGGTCTGGACGAAATGTCTATAAAACATAGCCAAATCATGGAAACTACGTACCTCCATTATAGAATTAGGTGCTGGCCATTCACGGATAACTTATCTTTGTCGACCTGTATCCCATCTTCACCAATAACAAAACCCATAAAAAACTTATTAGTGTTTAATGTACAATTTTTCAAGTTAACATACAACTGATTTTCGAGCAAGAACTGTAACACATGCCTCTAATGCTCTAAATGCTCCTCTTTGGTCTTACTATAAATCAGAATATCACATCAAAGTAAACCACCATAAAAGAACCAATGAAAGGGCATAAAACTCGATTCATCAACCTCATAAAGGTACTAGAGGCATTGGATAACCCGAAAGGCATCACCAATCACTCGTACATTCAATCCTTGCTCTTGAAAGCCATCTTCCACTCTTCTTCATGCTTTATACGAATATGATGATATCCAGTCCGAAGATCAATCTTCGAAAACACCTTTGAACTTGCCAACTCATCAAGCATGTCCTCCAACCGAGGAATTGAAAATCCATACTTGATAGTAATCTTATTAATTGCCCTACTATCAACACACATCCGCCACTAATTTCCCTTCTTAGGAATAAGAAGAACATGAACTGCACAAGGACTCATACTCTCATGAATGAACCCATTCTTTAAAAAGTGTTCGATCTGTTCCCTTAGAATCTCATTCTCCTTCTGGCTCATACGATAAAGTGAGAAGCGTCGGGAACCAAATCAATTTGATGCTGAATATCCCGCATAAGATGTAGCTCACTAGGGATCTTGTCACCAGTTAACTACTCAAAATCCTCCTAAATCATCTGCATTTCCACTGGAATCGGTGGCTAGTTCTTCTCAGCACTCAACAACCACTTCATCACCACGGGATAAAAATAGTTGGCTTCAACAACAACCTCATCAAGTTTTTCTCTACCTCGTGTCATAACCAGAAAATTTGACTACTTTCTTCCTGTAACACAGTCAGAACGCTGAACATGATTCATAGAAATCTTATGACCAGCCCATGAAAACAACATGACGTTGTGATGCCCCTTGTGAGTAGCGTCATTATGGAACTTCCAAGGTCGTTCAACCAACACATACCACACATCGTTATCCATATCGCATGTCACTTCTCCCTATAATGCTTCCCAATTGAAATAGGAACACTACAACTTAATGTCACCTTAACCTGATTACCTATACTAACCCAACCTAAGGTATACGTTCTTTCATGAGGCTCAGTGGGTAAGTTCAGATATTCAACTAATTTAGTAGAAACAAGGTTTTCAGAAATATTATTTTCCACGATTAAATGGCAACACTTATTATTAATCAAACATTGGGTTCTGAAAAGATTCTTATGCTACCCCTCATCCTTGTATGACAACGAAATACACTGCAACACAATACTAACTTTCTCAGTTGCCTCCTCTTCGGTGAACTCAACTCCTTCATACTCGTCCGCTACATTGTCCTAGTCATTTTCTTCCGGGAGAGCCACAGTTCTCGATGGGCAAACATTCGACATGTGTCCCATACCACCACAACGAAAACACTTTTCACCACGTGGATTAACATACGGGTTAGGCTATCTCTGCATTGGTGCCCTGGCTGGGAGCACTCTCTTATCCTGTGCGCCACCTGAACGCCACCACCAGCACCAAGGTTGGAGTCTTTGGTTATCAATAACTTCTCCCTACTTCCAAACGACTCGAAATTGCTTTGGGGCAGAAAATTTTTAATGCTAGAAATACTACCACCTCTACCACAAGGGGGAATTCTCCATCATATATGCCTTCATGGCCAAAGTGTAAGATTCGGTCAAAGTCCACACAGTTTGTAACCCCATCTTCTACTGAATTGAAGGTTTCAGGCCACTAATATACCTAGCCACCTTCTGATTCTCAGACTCACCAAGTTCATTGCATTCACTATAACACATGAATTTAGCCGTGTATTCCTGAACTGACCTCCTTTATTGGGAGCACTCATCGTACAACTTGTACAAAATCTACTCGTAATCAGCGGGCAAAAATTAATCCACCATCATCTGCTTCATCTTTCCCCATAATTTGATTGGATTCTTGTTTCGCTTGCATCTTGAGTCAGCCTACCTGTCCCACCACATCAGTTGTACTCTTCAACTTAACCACGACCATCTTGACTTGCTTGTTCTCGGGAATGTCCATGACCTTAAAGAAATGATCCACTTCAATCTGTCAATCCAGCAACTCCTCTATGCCCATGGATCCATAAAATAAAGGGATACTAGCCTTAACCCGGTGATCAAAATTGTTATGTTGATTACCCAGTTTGTCTCAGTTTCCGTGTCGGTAAATTCCTCATCCGAACATCATGATTTTCGACGACATTATTCCCCTTCAGATTCCTCTTGACCCGATAACTTTCCATTGCTCAGAGCTTCCACCCTCATCAATAATTCCTCCATGTGCCTACTTAAAGCAGTTAGTGATGCGAGAATTTCATTCCCTCCCGCCTTGGTTAATGGTTGATCACTCATCATAAATCAATTCAGAAGGTTAGGGAAACGTCTGCTCTGATATCAATTTACGTAGTTAGAATATCAAAAGAGATCCACAAGCACGAATCTTGAAGCACAATTAAGGGCTAGAAGCACAAACCCTAAGTTTTGGTTCTGGATTCCACCAGAGAGAAAATAATCTCGAAAAATATTTTTATGAATGATAAAATGTCGGAATAATGTCCAAATGATTTAAATACTATAATGAAACCCTGGAATAAAAGAAAAGTAAATTTTAAATTAATTCTAAAATAAAATGAGAAATAGAAAAACACTCAAAAATAGTAAAATGCTATTTTGAGGCCTTAAACGAGGTCAAATGGTCAAAAACCACCCTTGGTCATGGTATAATGTTGACTATTGTAGTACTCATTGAGACAGTTCCAACGCATATGACTTTGCCTGGTTCTGACTCCAGACACAAACGTTATGCTCAAAACCGTATCGAAACTTTACGGTGATCCATCGCTTCTTCAATATTCTCTGCCATTTGCCCTGTATCACCTGTGCAATGAAAGGAAGGAAATGAAAGACTCCATTACACTGCTCATGCAAATTACCACTGCCCGTAGAAGCAGCGAGGTGCGGGACTAAGCTCCACGACATGAGTTGTGCAAAACTGCACAACCCGTGCCATTAGTGGCACCAAGGAACCCTCCAGGTTACAGTCCGTGCAGATGTGTACATCCGTACTGTACAGGTCGTGCAAAGGAGCATGAGTCGTGTATGTCTGGCTGTTAGGGCTTAAGAGTTTGGCTTTTTGGATCTTTTCTCTCTTCACTATAAAATGCCTAATTTCTTCTAAGAAATAGGGAGAATAGCTGCAATTTTAATGAATCTAAGTTTTCACTCTCTCTCTCTTCATTCATATAACATTCTCATGACATTTAATCCATTGAATGTCATGAGTTTGATCTTAATATTGTAAATTATGACTTGGGGATATTTGTAAGCATGATTTAACACTATATATATGAGGCTTCTAGATTCATTCTATTTATGTTGCTATAAATTATCGTGCTTGATTTGTGCTTTAAATTCTTGTCGTAATCTATTTATTTAATGTGATTAGGATGTACAACTAGTTGAATTCTTGCATGATTTAGTGATAAGCTTTAAATATGGCTTGGGAGTGTTGCATTATCAAACTTGCTTGTAGCCTCGTGAGCACCAGAGGGTAGCACGACCCTTGTGATATGCTGGAGTGGTAATAGGGTGATAATGATAATTGGATTCGTCGTGCCCAGTGTTTAGGAGCATCACAAATATATTCCTGAAAACGAGTTAGGTGTTGTTAAATTACTAAACAAGGTATAACAAGAGCTAGGTTCTTAGTTTGTGGAAACTAAGCATTGGGCCTTGTAGTTATAGACCTTAGAGTTATTACGTGTTAGTCCAAAGTGGAACAAAATGGGCTTAGGAGGGGTATCCACGGTGGAGATCTTACTAATTCATGCTACTGCCAGGTTTAACATGTTACCGACGTAATACATTGACCTTTATACGCAGGGTTATGAACCCCGGTAGTTAGGGATAGAGGTGGTAGTGAGCACCGCACCTCTAGCTATATGTGGAGGAGGTGAGATGTTAAGGAGGGGGGCATAACCGACATGGAGTGACAGACCGAGAGAGTTCCCAGGAAATTAACATCTTCACATCATATGATGTAGCACTGAATGGATTTATAATTCTTTACATGAATAGAAGTCTCAGATCAAATCATTGATGTCAAACATGTGATGCAAATACCCCCCCCTCCCCCCAAAGCTAGTTAATTATATCTTAATTGGATTTGGATCTTTTGTTACACTTTTTTGTACTACTATGTGTTACACCAATAAAATTATGCCATGTGTTCCTCCTAATAAAATTAAACCAAAACAAAAATCATTAAACAAATATTAGTTAATTTAGGAGGGACATATGATATAATTTTATTGGCGTAATATATAATGGTACACAAAAGTGTAATAAAAGATCCAGAGCCATCTTAATATCATTTTAGTTGTATTCTAGTATTTTTTAACTCTCTCAATACAAAACCCCCCTTTTATGTTTGCCATTCCTAACACTCAGTTGGAGTGACACCCAGAGGTGAAATAATTGACTCTATCTCTTAAACCCATTTATCCCATGTGGATGACACATGGACTTGCCAGTGTCTACTTTATAGTAGATTGGAGTAAGAATAAGAGCAACTTATAAATATTATCTTTGATAGTGCGACCCTACGTGTAACTAACTCGACGACCTCGTGGGGTCCCATCAATACCCCGGAGAGCAGAACGTGGAAATAAACATGGACCATACAAGGCTCTTAAGCACAAATCATATATTTTGTCACGGTCTGTGCCAGGCATTTTTACTAAGATTTTTATAGCTGACTTTTTCTTTCTCTATTTCCACCTGATGAGAAGGATTCCTTCCGAGTAGCGATAGTTTCAAGAATTAGCTACAAAATTCTATCTTAATTGAGTACCTATAAAAAGTCCCCTGGGTGTTCCCTGGGGAGGAAGCTCCGACGCTCAAGTTAGTGTTGTCTTTATTCTCAGTTTTTCCTAGAAAAAATCTCCTTTTGGGTTTGTTGTTCTTCATCTTTATTTATAGATCTTAGATCATGTGATCATGGCCCGGGTATTATGCTCCTCTTTTCTAGACTGTGTCTTAGCAGGAGAGATCGTGGTGAGTAGCACCTTCTAACCATTTCCGGGGTTGGTTACCTTGAGGAAAAGTGGTATGGTTGGTATATGCGCATCTAGCGAGCCAGTATGTTCCAGAACATTTTTCACTTTGATGCTTGGCTTTTTTGGACTAGGAGTGGGTGAATTATAATCATATATACCATAAGAACCCCTAGCCACAGAATCATGGCTAGCAAAGCGAGTGGTGGCTATTTGTTGAGAAGTGAATGATGCCTTTTGAAGCTAAGTGGAGTGAGAAAGCCATATGCATAAGTTCTGCTTGTTAGAAAACGAATTGTGGATGCAAAGAAAAAAATAACTTTGTGGGTAAGAAAATACAAGGTCTTAAATTTATAAGTGAATGAATTGAAATATAAATTAAACATTATGCAGAGTAATAATGGCTAAGCTTGGATTCCGAAATTAAAGAGTGACATATCTAATTTTTAACTAACACGAGTTATTGAGTTCCTTGAGAAGGCGTGTCTGTAAAAAGTAACACTATTGGTTTGTATTTGTATATATGTTGGTTCGTGTTGGGAATCTTACTTTGTGTCAATTGTTCTCTTTAATATTTTCATAATTCAGTCGATTACTGAAGTAGGCTATATAACGCAGAGGTTAAACTATCTGTCTTAATCATTCCTATTTCAAAATTATGGCGGATGAATGTCATGAGCCCTCGTCTTCCCCTACAATTCCTAGTGTCATTGGTAAAGAGGTGAGTGATAGTGATGAACAGGTAGATTGTGAGGTGACCTACCGAGAGGATGATGTTGTAAATAAAGAGGATGATTAAGAAGGTACATATGGTGATAATGTTATGCCCATGAATTATTTAGTTACTTTGAAGGAGTATCATTCCTTTTTGAATAACTGTGAGGTTAGGATACCCGATGCTTGTGAGGGGGTGGAGGAACCCACTTGCTGGGTTTTTAAATGCATATGAGCATCATGTGTTGTACAGGTTGACCATACCTATCCTCGATTACATTTTGGTTATGTTCGAGACTTATGGTGTTGCTATTTCCCGACTTCATGCTTGGGGTGTGGTCAAGATTGTTGGATTTAGAGAGGTGTGTCATAGGACTGGGAGTTTGTAAGGTGAAGTTGTTTCCCTCACTTTATCTGCTTCAATAGTTAAGGGTGATTAAGTCCTGAGTTACTTTTTACCCTAGTATGTCAGGGCATCAGATTGTGCACGATTTTTCTAGTGATTATTGGGTTTGGAGGGATACATTTATTTTCATCTAGTGTGTGGAGGGTGCCGATGCCTTGTGGAATGATGCAGTACATATAGATAGAGACAGAGTGGAGGATAGATCGAAGTTTGTGGAAAGAACTAGTTTCCCATGCTTTAATGTTTGTTACTCATCCCTTTCATGCGTCGTTAATAATGTGTGTGAATTATTTTAATGTCTTCTATTTTTGGTGTTGTGGTTTCCCAGTGAGACAATCTAGAGTATATCGATAAAATCTCCCACTACATCTAGGGATTAATGTGACAAAGGCACTGGGTTGTACCATGATCAACGTGCAAATGAAATGATGGTCCAAAAGAAAAAAGAAGGGCATCCCAATGAGGAGGCGGCTGAAGATCTCAAGCAGCGCCTTGCTTAATCAAACAAATTAGGTATGGAGAGCAGTAAGTACAAGACTGAAGAAGAAGATGGAATTAATAATGGATCCTTGAAGGAGTTGAAGTTGGCTACACTTGCTCTTGTGATGACGAAGGGTTCACCATCCGTAGATGGAGTGAAAGCTTTGCAAGAACCAGAAATTCATATTTAGGATTGGCTGACCTGCTGGAGTCAATTAATGAGATGTCTTTATCTGGTCTATGTGTGTTGTACCATTGTGTATGCTAATTGTGTTAAGGAAGGTGTTTATGTGAATTTGTAGGTGGAGGTTTTTATGGCATATGTTGTCCAACATTTTGTTGACTATGCAGATAAGGTGAGCGTCCTACCTAACCGGGTGGTGTCATTAGCTGGAAATGGAGTTGGAAAAGATGCGCAATCTTTTTCAGGAGACAACTGAGGTAAATGACGTGTTGCGGGTTGAACTTAAGAGACTGGATAAAGGAGGTCATGCTTATCCCAATTTTCCTCTTGTACTGGTTAGTATACTTGTGAAGACCCTAAAGTTCTACAATTTCTTTACGGATATACACATGCCAAGATAAAGGACGTGGGGTGGTGCAATTCCTGGGCAAGTATCCTTGAGCAGAACACTAACTTCCATATCAATGGACAGATCAAGGTTTTATATCACAGGCTTTGAAGAAGGCAAAACAGGCGGCAGATGAGAAATTCACAAGGAAGGTCAGGGATGATGGCCATCATTTTCGTTTGATCCAGAAGCTGGGTAAGATGGTTTCGTTGCCCTTGATGAAGGAATTGGAAAAGTGTACGTATGATCTTTATTCGGCTAGGGAAAGCGTCGAGAAAGCCACTGATGTCATGGAGGTTGATATGATGATTGGGTTGATTCAAACTAGGTGGGCTTACAACTATACTAGCAAGTAAAATAAGGGTAAGGAGTTTCCATGGATCGCCTTACAAGCGGTGCTAGCGGGTCAACTAGTGGCGAGGTAGGTTAGCTTGCAGACCGTTGGGTTATGATGTAATGAATGTTTGATGAAGTATTTAAAGGAAGTTGGTTGTTTAGTGACTTATGGTTGGCGATTGAGAAAGACCGTAAATGATATTGTATTTTTTATGCGTTTTAGCTAGGAGTTTTTTATGATATGGACCCTATGTTGAATGGTGTATATATGGTTGAAGGTTTGTTGTCCAGTAGTCGCGAGGATGATGTTCGAGATTTTTTTCCTTTGTAGGTGTTATAGTTTACCATTGAGCGGGGAATATATAGGTTTAGTGGCGAGGTATGGTTTCGATGGACAAAGTTTGAAGAAAAAGATGGAAGAGCAAACTGGCATTAAGTATAAGAGCTTCGTAGAAGGGTATCTTGTAGCTATGGGATCTACCCGTAAGTCATCGGACTCTGGTCAAAGTGGAGGTATGGATAAGGAGGTTGATTTCCCTTGTGTTTCTTTTGAAGGTGTGCTTAAGGAGGTTGTAAAGGTGTGCATTCTATATTTGGAAGCAGTACATGATTACCTTAGGACTTTGAGCATTCCCTTGAAGCCAAAAGACTATGCTATATAGTTAGTGTTGCTACTGAAGTTTATAAAGTTTGAATTGAAATGGAAAGCGAAACTGGAAGAGAGCCTAGCTTCGTTTGACAAACATGATGCGCACATTTTAGAAATTTTTTTGTAATTTTTAGGTTGAAATGTAAGTTGATGGATATTATGTGGTTGGAAAATGAGTGGCAGAGGTTTTTAGTTGAAAAAATATATATAATTTCAAGCAGACTCATCTTATACACGAGTTGTTCGATCTAATAAAATAGTTGCAAATTGATTATCATCGTTTGGGTGAAGTTTCCAATGAGTGGTGACGCACGGTAAGTGCATATTTTCTTATGCTTTTGTTGGTGGTTAGTTAGATTTATGAGTGTTATGCATGATTGAGGGTTAAAGCCACTTTGTTTTGTTATTTACATTAACTCTTCTATTTTGTGAGACATTTGTGACTTAATTAAATTTTTCCTCCTTGAGTTGGTCTACTTGAATTTGCGAGCTTAGATGAAGATCGTCCTTGGAGAAGGACATTCAAAAGAATGGAAGTAGATAGAAGGCCAAACGCAAGACTGGTAGTAGATTGAAGGCCATTGGATATAATGGTAGAAGATGGAAAAAGTTCTGGAGAAGAAAGAGGCAAAAAGAGTAAGTGTTCAAAAAATAATTAGAAATGTTCACAGGGCACGCACAACATCAACTGCCAGTCAAGTTTCCTAGAAAGTGCAAGGTACTAAGAACATATCATATAAATCTACACTGTCTGTGTAAATTCAGAAGTTGAAGAAAATATCTAAGAGGATGAACCTTGTAGTTCTACATGGTCCTTACCGGCTCAGTTTGCCCAAAACATGGTCCCAAAGGACGAACCGTGTAGTTCTACATAATCTATCCCCGAAACCCTTAGTATGGTGTGTGCCATTTTGTTGACTAGGGTTTTAACCAGTGGATAAAAGCCTCCTCTCTCCCTCCCACTATATAAAGTTACCTTATCCTTTGGATATGAGAAGGGAGGCGGATATGAACTATTTCAAAAACCATTTTCCTTTCTTTCTTCATTCATTACTCAACATTTTTTGGCTTTTAAACTCATATATGCTATGGGTTGATTATGTAAGCTTTTATTAGTACTCGAGAGCTTTTGTAAATGTATTTTAACTATTGACTTGGGAAATTCATAGATTCATCAATTTTATGATTTTGTTATCATTATTGTTTGGTCTTTAATTCTTTAATTATGCATGTTTGATATTAGTAGGTACAGCTAATTGATTCCATTTCATGATTAAGCACTAGGTACGAGAATGAACTTGGGATTTTTTTGTCTTTTTGTCTGGTTTTGTCAATGGTTAATGTGAAGGTAGTGTTTAGGAGTGAAAACTATGTATAATTATTAATTATTTGGTTGAATTAGGATAAAGGACTTAATTGATTTAAGCTATGAACGATACAAGAGTGACCCGACCACAGACTGTCGGGCACCAGTTATAAATCTAGTTGGGGTTGTAGTCTAGTTTGAAATTCATATCACGTGTTTGTAGTAAAATAGTTTGGATAAAATTCTAGAGGGAAATCAATAAGACACTAATAATTTTTGTCGTAAAAGTATACATCATTGTAGTGGGTGTTCCCGGTGGAGGTCCCAGTGAGTTATTCTACTCTCGTGTTTAATAAGCTGTGTGATGTCAGGTTTATTAACCATGAGAGTGAGGGCTAGAGTGGGTTAATGGTTCTAGCACCCTTCTAACTATAACTGGCGGAGATGAGAGTTTGATAATAGGGCAAAACCAGGATAATAGTCATCGTGGGAGTTTCCGGTGAATCGGGTGACAAGGCATGGAATAATGAAAATATTAGTATGTGAATAGGAATTGAGAATAAATTCTAAACGTCAATTACGTGATGCAAATTCCCCGAGGCCTTTATTATCATCTTTATTTCGTAGTCTATATTTGTATTTTGTAGCTTAACTATTAAAAGCCAAAACACCCCATTTTCTCTACTCCCGACACACCTGGGGTGACACTTGTGTGTCGATGGTAAAATTATCTTTTAAACCCTTTTGTCTCTGTGAATGACACCCGATTTCGCCACTAGTTACTTCCTAGTAGCTAGGAGTTGGTTGAAATCAACACTACAAATCTTATCTTTGATTTCATACACTCGGGTTTTGTAACGACACCTGGGTGCTCATCAAGTGGCAGAGTCATTATGATGATATGCGTGAGTTTGTTTTGCATCTATTGACAAAGTATAAGAACATAGAAAGGAGAATCGATGTAGGGAAGTTTGATGAGACGGTATTTGTACATTTTCTTATATACTTTTGTTGGTAGTTAATTAGATTATTTAGTGTTTTACATGATAGGAAGTTACAATTAATTAGTGTCGTTATTTTCATTACCTTGCCTACTTTTTAAAGCATTTGTGCTCTAACGGATTTTTCTTCTATGAGTTGATCAAAATTTCCATTGTTGAGAGCCAAATCAAAGAGCATTATTGGAGAGGGCAATCACAAAAATGGTAGTAGATAAATCTTACACGATTAGTATAGTGAAGAAGCACGAAGTGTAGTTTAAATAAATAGACAGTGTAGACCAACACGGTTCGTGACGCCTTGAAGAACTGAGACAAGGCCCCAGGTGACGGTCTGTGTAAACTTAAATAGTTCGTGCAAGAAGACCGGGCATGGTCTGTGCCCCCTATTGTCTATGGTTTTGACCAGTGAGTTAATTCTTTCTCTCTCTTCCAACTATAAATATAACATTATCCATTTGATAGGAGAATCATGCGGACCTGAAACACTTTCCATAGGGTTTTATTCTCTTTCTTCATATTTTTCTTAGAGTTTATATCTCTCAAGCCCAAATTTGTTATGGGTTGGATTATTTTAGAGTAGTTTAATCACTTGGGAGCATTTTCAAACATGTTTAACTAATGACTTCTGAGATTGTTAGATGCATCTATCTTATGCCTTTACTATCATTCTTACTTAAATTTAATGCTTATGATTATGCATGATTAATGTCAGTGTGCACAAAAACATGGGATTATTGCATGATTTAACACTAGACTCGGGAATGAACCCGAGAAGGTTTTCTCTTTTTGTAGGATTTGGTCAAAGGACAATGTGAAGGTCATGTTTATAAGTGACAACCATGCATGATTGTTGATTCTTTGATTAGATTAGTCTTGAATACTTAATTGGGTTGTTCTACGGATGGTACGAAGTTACAAGGCGAATGGGTTGGTAATGTTATTAATCTTGTTGGGGTCGTAGGGTAATTAAGATGGTCATATCCCTTGTTTGTAGAAATTATGTGAACGATACCCCTAACGATAATAGAGGAGGTACTAATGTTCCATGTGGCACGATATGGGTTTAGAATGGGTACTCACGGTGGGTCTCAGTGAGCCACGTAACTCCCAGATTTAATTTACAGTGCGTTGTCGTGTTCAGTAACCCTGTGAGTAAGGTCTAGTGGTGGCAGTGTAAAACACACCTCTAGCTATATCCAATAGAGGTGATCAGTTTGAGAAGGGGTCGAAACTGGGTAATTAGTCTTCATGAGAGCTCCTAGTCAATCAAGCTTTCCACACGGTGTGATAAAACATAGCTTAGGAATTATTTCTAATATATGTATAGGAATCGAGGATAAATTCCAATGTTAAACATGTGACGCAAATGAACCTAAGGCTCCTTAGTATCATATTTACACTTTCATTTAGGTTTACATGCTAGTAGTTGTTAGTTCATTTTTCATACACACTCTCTGCCCCTTGGTAACTGTCACGCGTACTTGATCACGCTCGTGTGTATTAGTTCATGACTCTATCATTTAAACCCCTTTGTGTTTGAGGACAACACCTAACTACTAATAGCTACTTTCTAGTAGTTGGGAATAATTAGGGCATCAATATTACAAATATTATCTTTGATTGAAGCACTCGAGTTTTCAACGATGCTCGGGTGCTCATCATACTACAATCAAGAATTAAAACTGATCCAAACATCTAGAGTAACCTAGAGATAAGCATTTTAAGCCAAAAGAAACAATTGTGTTCTCATCCACTGATGTAGTGCCCAATAACACCCCGCATTCCGAACCTATGGTAATTTCAGCAAATATTGGAAACCCACTAATAAAAATGATCTTTATTGACGATGAGAGCGGAGTAGAAGTTATGTTCGTAGTTGTTTTTGTTAGCCAGGGATAGATATGAATAATATTAGGAAGTCACATTCTCTACCGTTTGGGTGCACAAAAAGGTCTAGGTTTGCGATTGGCAGAATAAATCTACCAGTGATAATTAGATGTAAGGACAAAGAAATTACATTAATATGTGACTTCACAGTTGTTGAAACTTCATCGCCCTTCAATGTCATACTTTGTTGGGCTTGATTTACTCAATTCAAAGACGCCTGGTCGCTCTACCATTTGGTGTTATAGTTCCAAACAAAGAATGGCATTGCTTCGGTGAGGGGAGATCAAGTAATGACCCAACATTATGTGATGAAAGCTCAGAAAGATCTCAAAAATATGAAAGGAGATATGAAGGGAGTCAATTTGATTTGTGGATGTTAGAGCCTTGGAGAGGATAACACACCCCAAGGATGCCACCGTTGAAGACAACAACAGCCAGTCAGGTACTCTATTAAACAAAACATATTGTGAATTGAGTCATAGCATTAGGGAAGCACAAGTTTTTCTTTAGTACTTTTTAATGCAATTTCTTTGTACCTATCATTCTTGCAATATGCAGACTGGACAAAGTGAAATAATTCGACAGAAGTGGAAGAACCTTCGTTTGCTAATCTCTTGAATATGAATAGTAATTTCCATCTTCCAGTGCAGTTGAGTTGAAGCACCAACATTTTTGTGAATAATAACCGGGTAGAAACTCTCCCACACAAAAAAAGAGACATAGATTCTTTTTTATTTTTATGCCCAAGAAACTATACAGATTTTCTTTTTGTAATCTGATGCACTAGGAGTTGTTCACCCAAAGAGGAACAATGGAGCTACATTTTTTTAGTAACATTTATTTTTTCATTCCATATGATGTCTCCATCGGCTGATATCCTTTCACATGATAGCCACTCTTCATCAATGAGACATTTAATTAGATGATGATCTGCATCGCTTGAAATCCCATCAGAGGGTAGCCACTCTCCATCATAGAAATATCCCATTAGAGGAAAATATCCATAGCCTGAAATTTCATCATAGTATCAGAGGATAATATCCATTGGCTAATTATCTCATTACAAGATAGACAATCGGCATTTTCCATCTCAAAACAAATTCTCCCCAAGGGATGAAAAACTCTCAAAAGAGGACGAACGTATCTCCAAAACAAGTTCTCCCTAAGAGATTAAAAGTTTCCTAAGTTGGAGCACATCTCTTCATGAAAATCTTCCCGAGGGATAAATAATCCAGAAAATGGACGAACAAAAGCTTAAGTGGTAAAACAGCTACCATAGCTATGATCGAGGCTAAAATCTTTTATACTAGATAAATATAAATAATGATGAAAATTATAAAAGAACTTGAAGTTTACAATCAAGATAATTATGTTTATGATCCACCTTGGTTGCCCTTACGACCAGTTCTACCTCTAGAACTATAATCTCGAATCATTAATGCCTAGTTTCCAGGAGCCTAAAACGCCAATCTTCGACGGGGTGGAGCTCAAGAGATGGAAGGTACTCTTAAGAGAAACATTGATTTCAAGGTCCAACCGACTAAGCCAATTAATGTTGATCACAAGCTGCCTGGGCTTTGGGCCCTAACCTAAGCAGCAGTGCCATGCATCTTGTTTTTATGAAGGATCGAAGAAAGGCTTGGACGTTTTCGATTAGCTTGGGATCTTCCTTGTGTTCTAAGAAAATACCACAAGCCTTAAGCCTCTGGTCATAGAAAGAAATGGGGGTTGTGTGATCCCTTATGGTTCACTTCGTTATGGCCAAACTCTCCCCCAGAATACTAGTATCTAAATTAGGACAAAGAAATCGGAATTATGAAAAGTTTAGCTACCATACTCTATCATCATTGGCTAATTCTTCGTTAGCATGCCTAATATTTTGAGGGATATCAATCCCTCTAGTACCTTCTGCTTCCCTCCTAGTTTTACTCGGCTCCACATAGACTTGTTTTTTTAAAATCAAAAACCACAATGTAGGTGGAGGGATATATTTTATCGGTTCCCCAAGCCACATCAAAGTGATTTACATCAGTGGATAGTACTACATACATTTTATACGTATGAAAATGACATTCAATATGTTTCATTTAAGAGGCAATTTAGCGAATCGACGAGTCGAAACTCAATTTAGCCCCTCAAGAGAAAAGCTCGAAAAAGTGGGTAGCCTCCCCCCTTGAAGCCTTTGACTCTGCTGTAAAAAACATGGACTCCAAAAAACCGAAGATAGGATGATGTATTTTGTCCAGATAAAGCTTTGTTGTATCCTTGGGGCGGTGTCCTGTACAGCTCCTCTATAATATATCCATGAAGGAATGCATTATTTACATCAATCTGATGGAAAAATTATCCCTTTAGGGAAGTTATTGCCAGCAAAAGTCTCACGGTAACCTATTTAGCAACAGGTGAGAGAGAATCAAAATAGTACACCCCTCAACCTGAGAATAGCCCTTTACCACTAAAGTGGCCTTGTAATGTTCAACTAATCCATATACCTTGCATTTAACTTTGTAAACACACTTAGATCCAATAGGTTTCTTCCCTGTGAGCAAGTGAACCATATCCAAAGTGTGATTAGTTTCAACTTGCATAGCTTGAACCCACTGCTCATTACTGCAGGCCTGTTTATAAGAATGTGGTTCTTGGATCCCTAAAAATTGTGTAATAAAACTCATATTTGCAATAGATAATATAGGTGAGCATGTACCTGAAGTACAGACAAAATTCACAACAAAATCATTCATCCAACAGGGCTTTGATTTGATCCTAGTATTTTGTCTGGGAATACTTTTAGTATGTGCATCATCATCGGGACCACTACTGTGATTAGGACTGAATGAGAGATGATGTTGAGAATTTGAGTTAGGACATAGGGAAGATGTATGATTAGAAGGATTAGTAGAATGAGTGTGTTCATTATTTTCTGAAAGGCTAGGTTCAACTATAATCTAATCTGAATTATGGTCAGATTGAATCGGCTAAAAGGTGTTGTTCTGATTAGTGGAATTAGAGATACATCTTGATATAGGAGAGGGAGAGGTTTTATATGGAAAGTTATGTTTGTGGAAGATAAAATCAATGGCTATAATTACTTTCTTCTTGATCAGATCATACAGTGTGTGCTTTCTGATTGGATGGATGCCCTAGGAAGATACAGGGTGAAGATCTGGGGTTAAATTTGTTTTTGTAAGGACTGAGGTTATTTGCATTGCAAAGAGAACAAAAAACTTGGTAATGGGATACATCTGGAGGTTTCTTGAAAATCATTTCTTAGGGTGACTTCCACCCTAATACTGAAAATGGCATCCTATTCATGGTGTATGTAGTTGCATGTATGGACTCTCCCCAGAAATGTAAAGGTATACTGGATTGATGGATGAGTGATATGTCTATTTATAATATATGTCTATGTTTTCTTTCCACAATATTATTTTGTTGCTGTTCGTAAGGACTGGATTTCCGGTATATGATTCCTAAAGAAGTAAACAATTGAGTACATGTTTGCGAACTCAACGCCATTGTCAGTTCTTATTTTTCTGACTTTGGCATCATACTGCGTTTGAACCACCAAGATAAAGTTCTAGATGATCTGTGGAACCAAATTCTTGGAATTTATTAAAAAATTCCAAGTTGCTCGGCTGAAGTCATCAATTACACTCAGAAAGGATTGTGCTCCATTGCTGGTTTTAGCTCGTAGAGGACCCCATAGATCCGTGTATATTGTATCAAAGGCTACATTACTGTGAGTGAAAGTATTAGGCAAGGTAATATGTTTTGTTTGCCTAAAGGACAGATGGTACATTTATTATTCAAACTTGGAAAATTCAGATGATTAACTACATCATCAGATGAATGACCTAGCTTGTTGTGCAGAATATCTAAAACAGAATCTAAATACTTTCTGACGGATACAAGTGCTGAATGAATTGGAAAGCTATCTAGTCTTAAGTAGAGCTAGATATCTCTTAATGACTTCAGAATCAAATGAACTTGCATTCATTATATGAAGATCATTTCATTCATTATAACCTCCTCAAACTGAATCAGTCTTGTGGTCCTGTAAGACGCACACAGTAGAGTAGAAAGTGAGACATAAACCAGAGTCCTTAGTTAATTTGTTGACTGAGAGTAGATTGAATCTGAAGCTCTTAACAAGCAAACAATTGTTTTAACTCAAGAAAATGATCAAGCTTGACTGATCCTATGGCCCTATGGGTACAGTTGAATGATCAGGTAGTAGGATTGGAGTTTTGTGTGTGACAGATTGTAGTGTTTTAAAAGATGGGAGATAGCTACACATATGAGATGTATCTCCACTGTATAGGATATAGTCATCACTTTCAAAACAAGATGAAATATTAGAAAGATGAGTTATAAGGCTACCTGAAAATTCCAGGTGGGCAAAGTTCATCATTTCTCCACTTTCTGCACCTTGATCCTATCATTTTCTTCTCACGAGCTTCCCAAACTCCATCTGGATCATGTTAGTAATCATGGGCTTCATCTGGTTCAAAACGGGTTGGGTCGGGCAATTTGAACACCCCTACGTGAACATAACTATGTTGTTCCTCGTGATGAACAGAGAATAAACCTTCCCAGCTATTGGCAAAGGATCCATCACACGCACCTGATCTCTCAGGGCATCATACTCATCATTCAATCCTACCATAAACTGCTGCAGCCTATCTTGATTTGCCAACCTTTCAATCTTATTATCAAATCCACAACGAAATTCACAATGTAAGCAAGTGCGTGTGATGTCTCTTCTTTGGCATCTGCCGCATAAGGATGTATGTCTCTTCTTTGGCATCTGTAGCACCCATCTTGAAATTTTCTCCAAATTCTTTGGCACCTGCTGCATAAGGATGTCTCTTGTCTTCTCCTTTCACAGAACCAGTTTCATCCATCTGAAACCTGAATTTGAATCACAAAATTCCAAAATTTGAATTGGATAGACAGGAAAATGCTCAAATACAATGAATAAATCGGAAAAAAAAAGAGTAAAAACTAAGAAAATCTCAAAGAGCTGAAAAAGAGAAGCAATTACAATTGAGTGGGAAGAAGTTTGTTATTCACTTCCTTGATAAAAACGTGTCTCGTACATTGCTATTTATAGGCCTAAACTCTCTATTTGATCTAGCATCTAACTTATCCAACTACTATAACTATCACCTATCAACTAGTAACTGAACACCACCCTAACTAACTTCGATAAATATCTAAAATGATTGTCATAAAACTAATTGAGCTAACTTCCTTCTTGAAGAGGAGCTGATGGAGCTGATCTTTCTGCTTTGATGCATTCGTGAAGCTTCTCGGATGCATCTGTGAAACATTCCTTCATATATACAAACTCGTTGTAAATATATTTTTTATAACGAGTGGGGTAAAAGTGGTTGTAATGTCAATTATTAAAAAAATTATTATAACCACTTTACAATCTCAGACATATTTGTTCTAAATGATCTATTACAACCATTTAATGGTTCTTTACAATGAAAATAGCTCTCATTATCGTAGGGTAATTTTAGTAGTGAACAATAATCTCAACCGCAATTTGTCTTTTGTGATTAATATAAACAAACCACGTGTGAATTTGTTTTGGTTCATTTTCCCAAATATGGCAGAGGAACTTAGCAAACTAATTAATAAAGATATAATTGATTTAGAATCAGAATAAGAAATTAATACCATTTTTGATTGATTTTGTATTACTTTGTATGTCCTTTGCCCTCACTGTATATATATCAATACACACAGTCACAATTATTTGTGGGTTTTACATTCTATCATGGTATCAGTCAGGTTTCTCTCAAATATCTGGCTTTTATCTTTCTTCCCAAACTTTCCAAAAAAAATCCCATCCCATTTTCCAGTCAACGGCACCGGCTCCCGGCTCCCGTCGCCCATCGCTACCGTCACGGCCTTCCGCCGCTGGTCATCTCTCTCAAGGGTTCTCTCATCCCTGCTCGGCATCCAACATTTTCTCCGATCTCCTTCTCCGACCAACCCAAGATTTGTGTTTCCCATTTTCACCGGTCGTAATTCTTCGGATCTCAGTTGAGTTCTTCCCCTGGAATCATCTTCACAGATTTCCCGGTCGTCATTGGTCACTATGGAGGTCCTCAGTTTCGTTGTCTTCTCCGACGTCCCTGTAACCTTTCCAGCAAACCAGATGCTCAAAGAGTCGAGACACGTGTCAGATTCACACGCCCAATCCAAGCTCTCCAGAAGCGCGTGTAGCCACCTGCGCGTGGAAGGACATGCTCATTTGTTTCTGTCTTTCTTAGGCGAGTATCGACACCCGTGGACCAGGCTCATCTTGTGTTTTGCTTCATCTCGCTGGTTGTCCTTTGTTTCATGAAATGTTCATTATATCACTAGTTTTTTAGTTTATCCAGCATCCAATCAGCACACAGTCAGTAACTATTCAGTTCTCGTCAGCACCTAATCAGTTCTCGTCAG
>JAULKM010000007.1:16064179-16099733 GCA_032355605.1 Rubia tinctorum
TTCTTTGTGGACGACCCCGACTTGCCAACTATCTACTTAGTTGTATTTAGTAAGCATATTGGGCTTAAAAATAGTATTTTTGAGAGGTACGACGACGACCTCCCAAGTATCTACACGGATACTTTACCACTTTCAAGTCAGGCATCCTTGTGGGGGAGCTTTATACGTGACACTATGGTTTCTTTCACCATGGCTACCTATATGGTGCAGATGCAGTGGCTTATGCATCTGCACCATGTTGGGTTGGCTCCTGATGTCAATTCCTACCTTCTTACTCTATATGTATCAATATGTTTGCTACTCTTAAATTTGTTTAATGTTTGATCTAGATTATACTAATTAAACAAAATGAGGGATAGAGTCTATCTTTCTGCCTTCCTTATGATTTTATATGTTCTATTGAGAGCTTCTAAGATTTATGTATATCGTATTGCAAGTGTAATTTTTTTGTAAGAGCATTGCTTTTTTAATTATTCTGAGACTTTGTTTTTATTCGTGCCTGTGGAAATTTTAATTCAACTTATAGTTGGATATTTTACTTCTACGTCCTATTTGGATAGACAAATTCCATTTTAACATTTATGCATCAAACTTTAAATTACACGAGCTGGTTTTTTTGTATTTTGCGTACCTGGGAGTGACCGTACATTAGTTATGACAATGTTATGTTGTAATGTATTAATTTGGTGTGACTTGGTATGGTTTTCTTTGACGCTTTTGTCCAATCCTACCTGTTCGGGGCTTTCCAGTTTGTTCTAAAACTAGCTTCGTCAACCTTATGTTTTTTTATAGCCAGTCACCGTGAAGTATTTTTGCGATGTATTCTGGTTTGGGTTATCCTACTATCCTCGTTCACTCCGACCTTGTTAAGGTTTTCATGTTTGTATTGTATCTTAATCTATCATCTTTATGTCTCATGGTTGCTATTGTCATATATTAACTATGGATGTTCATCATATTCCTTCTCACTATCACAATATTATGCTTTTGAGCCTATTATTTTTTCTTGTTTAGCATGAAACCTGGCCTACTCCACATACTATGAAGGCTTGAAGAGGAAAATTTTGATCCCCACAGATGGCACCACTGCTACAGGGGATTCCTTCCGGACTACCATAATATATGGAATCAGCACAACGCTCCATACTAGCTTTATGGAACCAGCATAATAAGATCCCGAGAAGTCCCCAAGATCTGCCTCTAATAGCTAAGCCAGTGTATGATCAATGTATGAGTAGTGTCTAGGAAAATGCCATTACCTGTCCTGTTGTTTAGATTATCTATTTATAGTTGGTGATCACAGTAATCTTCACTAATCTTGGTCCATGTTGTTAGTTAGTCGTGGTTTCGTGGATGGCATTCATCCTCACACTATGATTCGCTTATCTGACTTGCTAAATGCAAGGTATTGAATTATTATTTTGGTCTTGAACTTCACGAGACTATTCCTTCACTAGGCAAGTTGTTCACCTATTTGGTTTGCTAGGCTCGAGATAATATCTCTGTTTTAGACTTTGCATGATTAGGGAATGTGTATATCAACCGTCAATATCTCTATTTATAGATAATAATGTCAGCATAAAAAGTTGATATTTAAAATATACATGTTAACATAAATCTAACAATATCTCATTTGATATTTTTATTTATACATCTATAGTATATATATTAAAGGAAGCCAGTTTGGCCACATGTTATTTTACACATCAGTTTTTCCACATGACATTCATACATAATTCCACACCACTTTCTAAAATTAATTGAAAATGTAGTATTTTATAAAGTAAATCCCCAATTTACAATGCACATCTCTTCCTTCATTTTGAATGTTCTTTCTATATTTCAATACTTTTCAATTAATGAGTAAATTAATCATACTCCCTATGTTTCTCTATTATTGGCACACTTTTTTTTGGGTCGTTTCTTTTATATTGGCACACTTTCCATTTTTGGTAAGATTCCTTCAATTTCATCCACTCATTCTGCTTTTTATATTTTACATTCAATTTCATCCACTCATTTTCTTCACCTAAATTCAAGCACATAAACCTATGGTGCCACTTGTAGAGACACGGAGGGAGTACCGTATTTATGAGCATTCACATTCTTTTTATATTCTCAATCTTCATTTATTAGGGAAATTCTTTCATAATACATATTTTTTCACAATATATATATATATTTAATACTCTTTCCATTTTAATTTATCCTTTAAATATTATCAAAATTCATTTCATAATAATAAGTAAATTATTTTCATCTACTTATTGTTTTGTTTACTCACTACAATAAATTCTTTCTACGTAATTTAATTTGTCTATAAACATATCTAAAATTACTATGTTAAACAATTAGAATAATAAGTGGAGTAACTTTTATTTATAAATATATATAAGTGTTTCAAATCATTTTAATTTTTAGACCAAAATAAGTGTAAAATGCTTTATATAAATATTAAATGCAGTACGGAAATATTATATCCGTAAACCCTTTCAATGGTTTCTTTAACACTTTGTAAATTTTATTTAAATTTTTTTAGAATCTGTCTCTTGAAGACTGTTTTTCCATAAGTTATGAAAAAATCAAGATTTAAATTGAAAATTAGAAAATATAAAGATTAAAAAAATTATTGCATTAATCGAGTCATAAATTTATAACGACTGCAAGTTTCATAATAAATTTTTTATATTGCAACTAAAACATTTTACCTTTCTATAATTCCAATTCAACCCCATCTTTACATATGCTTATGGAAAGACGGCGTTTCCCAAAATTTTTTCTATTTATATAACTTTATTTTACTTTTGTTAACTAATATTTAAAAATAACATATTTTTAGCACATATCAATATGTGTTTGGTAATAGTATTAAACAATGAGTTCGTCTCTTGAATGACGTATTTCCATAAGTTATAGAAAAATCAAGGTTTAAAATACAAATTAGAAGAAATCAAGATAAAATATTTGGATTGTATTAATCGGGTCTAAAACTTATAACTACACCACGTAGCTCAATAAATTTTTAACACTGCAACTTAAACCTTTTAGTTTTTTATAATTCTAATTCAACCACGTTTTCCCATATGTATGTGGAAAGGCGGTCTTTCCCAAAGTTTTGTCTAATTATACGACTTTATTTTATTTTTGTTAACAGATATTTAGAAATGACATATTTTAATACATATCAATATGTGATTGGTAATAGTATTAAGGGCAAAATACTCAAATGACCCTATTATTTTACAAAAGTACCAATACAACCCTGTAAAATCTGAAAGTGCTATTATAACCCTATATTTCACATCAGATGTGCCGATATAACCTTTTGACACTATTCCGGCTTTGACACATTATTTTCCGGCGTTGACCAAATTATAAAAGATGAAAATACCCCTAGCATTAAACATAAAAATGTAAAGACAATAATGCCCCTTTCTTCTTCTTCTTCATCTCTGACGTTGATCCGCCGCCGCCGGCCGGAATTTGTAAACTCGCCGCGCCGCCATCTCACCGCCTCCAGCACCACCACAGTCGCCGCTCGCATTCATCAAGATTTCTCAGGCAAGAAATTCTGCATATTAGACTGCTAATCATCAAGATTTTCAAAAAAATATTTGAACAAATTGAAGTAGGCAGAACATGAAAGAAACAAAAAAACACAACTCATTCATTCTTCCAAGCATACAAAACCAAGGAGAAACCAGGGCCTCGTTGCTTAAACTCCCCAAATCGCTCCAAGGAAATCCATGGATTCATACAACGATCATGGATTTTACAGGGTCATATTGGTACAGTGTCAGGGTCATATTGGCACTTTCGACCAAAACATAGGGTCATTTCAGCACTTAACTCTAGTATTAAAAAATGAGTTCGTCTTTTAAAAGACCGGTTTTCCATAAGTTATGGAAAGACCAAATATAAATTGCAAATTAGAAAAAATCAAGATAAAATTTTCGGGTATCATTAATCAAATCAAAACTTATAACAAATGCACGATGCATAGTAAATTTCTGTGCATAGTAAATTTTTAATATTGGAACTAAAATATTTTATCTTTCATAATTCTATTTCAACTCCAACTTTCCATATACTTATGCAAAGAAGGTGTTTCTTAAACTTTTGTCATAAAAAAATTAATACATTAAAGTATATTATATTTTAATTTTAATATCAAATTTAGACTATCAAAAAATTTATATTTCTTTAATCTGTATAATTAATAGTTATAAAATATTGATAATTTAATACAATATTTTTTTTATTAAATTTGATGAATTTATAATTTTTTATAAAAAAATTAAACTTATATTTTATATATTTTTGATTCAATCAATTAATCATTAATTACTGACAATATCAATAATTTAAAAAAATAGATCTACCTTACATAATTTTTTATCATTACAAATGGGCTCCTCATTATATTTGAAAATGCTTGGTTTAGTCAGTGGTGCTGCCGGAAATGTTCAACCTTTTACGGAGTACAATATTTTTTGAACAAAATTTTTTTTACCCGATCTTCCCTAGAATGTTTAATAAAAATGACCTTCTCTAGAATGTCTTTTTTGTTGTTGAAAAAATAGCACAATGATATCAATTAATCACTAAAAAAATTTTGAAAGAAGAAAAAAATGGATATCTATAACTCAAAGTTTAATTAGTAAAAATTATTGTCTAATTCAAATATTTAAATTCTTTTAATAAAAAATATTTATGATACATATTTTTTTTATCATAACCCTTGTAATGTCACGATATTACAATCAAAATTTCAAAACTTTGATAATTTTTCCTATTTTATAGAATCTGTATTCATGCAATGGTGATAACAATAATGTTATTTTGCTAAAGTAGCACTCGTTAATATTTTATCACATAATTAATTAAATTAAAAATCTATATTTTTTTATATAATAATATTTAAATTTATGTCCATGCAAGGCACGTGTATTATCTAGTATATATATATATATATATCAATTTGAATATACGGTCAAAGTTTACATATTTTGATATGAAAAATAATTGGGCAATTTTTAGTGGGACAAAGAAACCTAAAACGACTACAGTAGAATGAAGTATCCAACGGTTATTGCAAATATCGAAAATTGGATTAGTTTTTGGTTTGTTTTTAAAAAAATCCCTCGGTTAATTTATTTGTTTTATTTATAATTCGTAAAATTAAAATAATATTTTATATATCATAATTTCATCGTATTTTAATTAATTATATTTATTAATATTTGATTTCAATCCTGGTATATATGCAATTCAAATATTAGGCTCAACCCACACATGGACAAACTCAACAAAACCAGTGAAAGTATTCACGTTGGGAAGAGCAAACGAGTAAAGGTGACGCACTTGGTCGATCATATTTACCCGGAGGAACATTCATCCATTACCATGAAAATTACGCACACGGATGCTACTCTGACCACAATAAATAGAACGTGACCCACAATTTATGCATTGCAAAGAGTCGTGTGTTAACTGCGATAGCCACGACTAGCACAACCTCTATATCAAGCGACACCTCGATAATGTAGCCTTAAGAGGCCTATAAATAGATGATGACTTGAGATATCAAGGTAAATAACAAATAGAAATAATAGATAACACACTCGGTAATAAGAGATACTAACTTAAGCATTAGATCCTTCAACCCAGATCCATTCCAAAAGATTTATTGTTGGATCAAATCATCAGTGATTTTCAACAGGTTGGGATTATCTCCATTGTTTTACCAGAATAATTACACCTGTGGCACAACCTTTGGGGATAAGAATATATTTCACCTCTCATTAACTAAACACCACCACCATACCCACCACCTCGAAAACCTGTGCCACATCCCATACTCGAAGTTGTCTAAGAATATAGAGATAACACAAAAGTGCAACCCCCACACTGTTAAAGAGAAGCTTTCTTTTGTTGTATTTCTTGAGCAGCTCTACATGCAGTTCGTCAACACAATGAAAGGATCAAAGAATAATTAGAAAATTCCTCAGGAACCAGAGAAGGAGCAGAGATTAGAAATGCAACCACCGAGAGGACCACCTAAAAATAATGAAAAATGTTAGGAGCTACAACGTAGTGTATGAAATTAAGCACTCCCCGCTGGTGGAAGAGTATGGCCAACGTCGCACCCTTCAAGTTTCAAGGCTTGTATGCCCAAATCATTTTCTTATATTATTCAGGACTAATGGCTGGCAAAGGATCCTCCAATCGGCCCTTTTTCCAGGTCTTTTACCATTTTACATACTCTCTACGTCCCGAGTTAAAGTGCACAAAATCAAAGATTCAGTCAAACTTGGAAAACTTTAACTATATATTTTAATAGATATATAAACAATAGTATTACTACATGAGATACTTTTAAATTCATCGTAACATGTAGTTTCTAAATATCATTTATTTATTTGCCTTTATTTTATGTAGTTACATATATTTACACTCAAAGATGTGTGTTTGAGACCGTGAAAAAGATTCTGCGCAATTTAACCTGGGACAGAGGGAGTATATATTTACTTATATATCTTCACAATTTATGGTAATTAATATTTTCTTGATTTTATACAATTCTCGATCAACCCAGATCCTCTTTTGTTTGACCTTGTATAACATACATTGGTTGGCGCTAGCCCACACTTCCACTGCACTCTGAAGCAGAAGAACGTTGGGAAAATCCCCACTTTGGTAGGGCCTATTGCTAGCTAATTAAATTCATTCAATTATTTGATTCTAAATTAATATTATTTGTTGTTAATTGCATATATATATTTATTTATTTACAATACAAAAAAAATTATTTAGTACATCCTGAGGGACATTGTATCACACCTACCAAATGACAAGACCCACGTTGTGCTGAGGTGTTATGGGAAAGAGTGGCGCATGAGCTACTTGGGGTGTAGGAAGATCAAGGCCTTGTCCCCAAAGGCTGAGTTACTTGTCGGAAATCGCCTATGCATTGGAGACACCTTGTTCTTTAATGTTATAGTGCGAGATGTTTGAGTTCATTGCAATTTATTTTCTGTTGGAACTAAGACAATTCTTATAAAAATTAATGTACTGATTGTAAGGATATTTTCATGCCTATTATTTTTCCTATAATTTAACTACCTTATTTGAACAATAATTAACTGTACGTGCGATTTGATCTGTGAATTCTTGAAAAACTATTTTCAACATAACCGTTCAACACCATTCTGCACAATGGTCTTTGAAAACCATTGAAAATACTTTTTTAGACCAAATTAAATCATTTAACCTCTAAAAGTTCTAGAGTGTAACATATCAATGACCTCGATCATCTATTGCATTACATGTTGTTATAAATGACATATAATGTAAGGTCGGCTATCCTCATCAAACATTATATGCGACATCGCACGTTATTAGGTAAGAACATATATTTTTTTTTAAACATTTTACTTCTGTTTAACAAAAAAACCAAGGTAAAAAACATATTATTTACCTCGGTTATGTTTAACCATGGTAAAAATTATCTTTTACTTTGAAAAAAATAACCAGGGTAAAAGAACTTTTTATTTCAGTTATTTGATCCAAGCCAAAAAACCAAAGTAAAAGGTCCAATTTCTTTTAGTGGCAAACCCACAAACTACCAACCTCCAAGCCAAGAGGTTCTAAAGCACATTCTAATTTTGATATATTATAGGTAAGTACACAGGAAAGCAGGATTGCAAAGCACCACACGTAGAAAGCTAAAGAAACATCTCACGAGAGACAACCTCAAACAACATCATAAAGATCCCAAGCCTTGCAAGAGGTGACTTCGTATAACACATCGCAGCAGCCACGAACTAGGGATCATGACCCAAAGTAGCAGATAAGTTAGCATGACCAACATTGACAAGAGCAATTGGGAATATAGGGAAACTGGTCCTATAAATTGAAGCCAAATGAAACAACCAACGTAAGTAACAACAATAGCTCTTTAATCATCCAACTTCATAGACTGACTTTATCATAGGAGATTCACCCCCGGATACAATCCGGAATATTCATCTAGGGATCCTTCTGGTGGCTCAAGATCATTATCGATATAAGAACTCAAACTACATCAAATATCATCACTGACCCACCCCTTCCCAGTGCGTTGTTAAACACACAAGAGGATGTCTATGTTTTAAGGGTTAAAGGTAAAATTTATAATTTTGTTCTCATTCCTGCTACTATGCTACCAATAACGGTAGATAGTGGAAAGTAGCAGGATCATCCACAGAGATTTTATGAGTCTAGAAACTAGCTAGGGAACACGATGGACTGGTCGTCAATCCGAACATGTGTTAGGAATAACAAGTGTTGTGAAATAACCATTGGGGGGATTTTCAATTATCAACTACTAACATGTAACACGGAAATAAGCTATATTGACTAGCACTTAGGGGAATTTTCATAACATGATTGATAATTGACTCTTATCCTCGATTCATTCACATATAAGAATATAAACCTATCTTATACCTCTGTGACATAGTGTGGAGATAGCTAGATATTTTCCTCGTTTGTCATGCAGGGTACTACCATCAATACATGCTTATCTTACTGTCTACGTAATTAAGGATACACTCTAATCCAGTGACTCCGTAGACCATCCCAGTCCCATACTCTCAATGCTAACGCACCCCCACTTGGAGGAACAAAGCCCGCATAAAATGACAAAGCTTCGCGTAGGTTGCAACCGTTAGATATGAAAATAAGGGGCATTACATCCCGGAATCTCCACTATGGATCTCAATCCCTGGGCCTAGAGAGGCCAAGGGAATTGATATCTTATGATTACTCTAAAGTTGGCACAACTTTGTGATTTCTACAAACTAGCACAACTCAATCTGTCTGGATAAGCAAAGGGTTTTCCCTCGTTGGGATTTTCCAAATAAACAGTCCAACATATGATTCCTTTGCAATGACTATCAAATTAGAATTACGGTTTAACACATGCAAAGATATTTCATCAAGGTAACATGAATTAACTCATCTCGCCCGTGTTCTTGAACCTACTCTACAATTCTAACACTCCCAAGATATCAATGATATCTGACATGGTAATAGGCTAGCATACATGTATGGATGCATCATAATAATAGCTTAGCATAAATCTTCAAAGAAGGTAAATCACAAATCAAGGAAAAATATTAATAGGAATTAAGATAGGAGAATCTAAATCTCAAAAAGCCAAAAAACTAATCATGAATACAAATACACCCCAAGTTTGATAAACTAATCCCTAGACATTAATTTCAAATATTTCATTGGACTCAATGCCATTTCGGCAAAAATGAAAATAAAAGATGAAAATAAAGAGATCTAGAGAGAAGGAGGAGAGTTTTATCTCTCCAAACTACTCTTGAAATGAAAAATATGAACATCAGCTTTAACCCTCAATTGGCCTTGGTCAATATATATACAAATAGTGAAATAGACCCAAAAATAGGCCCAAAAATGGCCAAAAACCATGGAAGCCGCAATTACCGTGGGGGGTGCTTTGTGCCACGACTCGTGCCAGTCGTGCAAGCGTGGAGCGCCAGACCTGGCACGGACCGTGCCGGTCGTGCTGGATCTAGGCATTGGCTCTAGCGCGGGATGTGCTCAACGTGATGTCTCATGGCACCAGCTCTTATATGGGCCATTCTCCTTTGTGCCGGCATGACTCGTGTCATCCTGTACTTGCCGTTGATCGGGTCTTTGTTTTACATCTTCTGATCCACGCCATGCATCATTTGACAGGCCGCATTGTTTGGATCCTCATTTTGCTCGGTACCTTAGTGTGTTCAAAGTCATTCTTCACACCCCGCGCGCTTGTCTTGGCATTTGTGACTTAAAACAGCGTTTGCCGTGTAAATCGGAAATTCCCACTCCCATACTTAGCCAATTTTGGAGTGAAAAGTGACTTGGAGTGGCACGGCCAGTTGAAACGGTGACCCCCCGTGCTGAAATCTGACACAGCCCGTGACGGTTGGTACACTTTGTGCCAAGGCTTCCTGGCACCGGCCGTGCTTGCTCTTAGTTCGTGGCAAGCTTGTGCTGTCCGTACCGGCCGCTGCTTGTTTGGTTGCCAAACTTCTTTGCTCCACCACGGATGAACCATTGGTCCAATTTGAGAGTTCTTGTAGTCAATTTCATGGAGATCGGTAAGAAAAATCCAATGGTGCAATTCTCAGGTTATGATTCTTCTTAGAATTTTCCTCGAACTTCATGAAACTCCGGGAAAACAATTCTTCTGCTTTGGACTTGGCCTTTGTGAATTTCGAATCTGCCTTTCTTAGTCCCCATTCTATCTACTACCACGACTTCAGTTTCGTGGCCTTCAAATATACTACCATGACTTAAGGTTCGTGGTCTTCTACATACAATAATAAGAAGAAGAATTCACAAGCCACCTAATGATGAGGTCAAAAAGGAAGATCTGGGCGCCCGTGAAGTCAAAGTATCCATTAGTTCTAATTAAGTCTACATAACTCGAGATTTGGACAAGAAAACCAATAATGGTCATCTAAACCCTTTTCGTGCAAACCCAACTAAAACTAGCAATCAACTAAACAAAAGATGATAATAAATGTGTTAAATGTATCAGCATGCTATATGGTGCACATCAACCTCCCACTTAAACCTTTACTCGTCCCCAAGTAAACAAAAACAAGAAAAGATCTAAGTGAAATGTAGCATGGAAGAGAAGTTAGACAATGTATTCAACTAATTTCCAAGTTACCCTAGTTACCCTAAAGAAGAAAAAATCTCAAAACTCTCACACTCCTTGAAGATGCTAAAGTAACCTAATCATCCCAAAATATTGTGAAGAAAAAGGTAAGCATAAGAATGATAAGTGTTGAACTAGCTTACTACACAAAATAGTCTACTAAAAGCAATCCAAGAGTCGTTTCCGAAAAAACCACCAGGGATAATCCCACCGATCCTCAACTTGGTTGTAACTAAGGATAACTCAAGATTTTCAAATTAGTTAAAACCAAGGATAATGCACAAGATCATCAACATAGTTTCTGTTTTCTCTCAATTTCTCTCATTTTTCCTTGGAGCTCTTTCGGATTTTAATCCTAGCATTCACACATGTTGACCTCATCATCTCACCTTTTTCCACATGGCCTCTATTTTTTACCTATGTTTTCCAACTTATTAGCCTCTTATTTTTACCTGGGCTTTTCAACCTATCCGGGCTTTCATTCCCATTTTTGCCTAAGTTGCCCTTTCGGGTTTCCAACTTAGCTGGGTATATAAATTTTTATTTTTTTAAAGTTTTTTAAAAAAATTGTGTAGCACAAAATGCCCCAAAGTTGGGATTCATACTATAAACGATCATAGAAAACAAAAAAAACAACACCACCTAATTTTTCATTCCAAAACATTCCCCAACAAAGTGATAACCATCTATAAAAATCACACCACCAAAGTTTCTACCACACTTCCCAAAAGACAAAGAAAACACACCAAATAAAAAAACACCAAAAACATAAAGGAATTCCAAGATGAAAACTCCTAAGTGCTCACTACTCCCTTCCCCACACTTAAAACAATCATTTTCCCCAATGTGATGAATCAATATAAATCATAAGTGAGAGAAATGGAAGTAATGAAGCTCACTCGTGTGACCTAGAAGGGTCCCTTCTCAAATGTCGAGTCTCGCTCCTCCTCTGTTTTTTTATTTACGCACCTCGTGCCTCTCAATAGGGATAACATCTAGAAAGCCATCAAGCTTTGAAATGTGAATTCCCTCAAACAACTGCTCGATAGCCTCCTTATGGACATTATAGAATACCCCGATGGACAGTATTCCCTGCACATATCTCATTGCCAGATGGACAATCTCCGTGCTCTTGCAAAGATGCTTCCTCTTGGTGCCAGAAATAATCCTCCAAAAATTTATCAAAGAGAATGGAAGGCCTTGTCAATGTGTCATCGGAACCTCTTTCCCATACTTCCTCTTGAACGCTTGAGCAATGTCCTAATGAGACATAGTGTACATAATGTCGTCCAAGTGGAATTAAATTAGCCTCCTCCCCTCGCTATCCTTCATTTTCTCCAAAGTTACTAAGAATTCCAAAGTCCATCAAACATAGGTATTCGACCAGGGGTGGGAGGAAGGGAAGTTGCTGAAACTCGTTTCACAACTTTGACCAGTTTCTTCCCTTTGTTACCCTGGGAAGATTTCCATTTTTCCGACATAGGGCTCATTAGAGGCATCCTATTCACATCAATAAAATAGTGGTAATGCAAAGATAATCAAAGCAATGTATCAAGACTTGTGCACAAAAAACACTTCTTTCCTAAATAGCCATAACATTCCCAAAAAATGTTATCTTCATATCAGGGTCATTCAAACAAGAAACATCTTTTCTAAACAATCAACCCATGTATAATAACAATATCCAATCAAGAGTATCATGCAATCAAGAATCATCCCTCCTAAATTATCACATTCAATAAAGATGACATAATCAAAGAACAAGAACAATACACCCACCCCCACACTTAGTTTAGCACAAGATCAATCAAATAACCCAAAATTTCTTCCAACAACATCCCAACATATTTCCAAGCACAAAACTCTCCATCACATTACCATCATGCTAAATAAAGCAAGTAAACATGGAGCTCAAAGGATTACGTGGAATTTGAAGCCAAGGGATGAAGAATCCACACAAAAAGGAGCAAAACAAAAAACTAACTTTTGAAGGAAAAGGCCAAAAATTTTGAAAATCCTAAGGACAGTGAGAGTGAGTGTTCTTGAGAAATTTTAATTAGCTAAATGAATCCTATGGGTGAGGAAATGTAGTATGGATCAAAAATTTCTGCAAAGAATGGGAATAAAAAAAAGATACACATGAGATAAGGATGACATTTTTGAAAATGAGAGAGTGAGAGGAGCGAAAAGTACCAATCAATTTATGCATAAGAGAGTTGTTGATGTCGTATTTACACCAACGCTTGAGGGGAAAATAAATATTTTTCTGGATTAATGAGTCAAGAATTCCATGTTTTAGCTAAAAATTTATATTCCCAAAATCTTAATTTTTGGCACAAAATTCAAAATATATTAAGTCCGGAACCAGGCACCCTCATGCCAAACATCCGACATGGCCCATGCCAGAATTTAACACGGCCCATATCAGGCAGAACGAGCCGTGCCATAATTCAGCATGAGGCCCCCTTCGTGCCAACGGTTGTGACACGAGGCCAATGCCTCCCCCCCCCTTTCTCCCTTTTTTGAAAATACTTTGTCACCAAACAACCCCTATCTCTTTTCAATTTAAAAGAACGAGAATCGAACTCAAATTCATCAATCCACAAGATTTTCATCGCAAAACTCTTTGTCACACCCTAAAAACATGCAAATCTACCAAAAGATATCAAAACAACGCAAGAACAAGCACTTTATATTTATTGTCGTCCTCAAAACTTATTCCTTTTTCATGCGTCTAATTATAAGAACCTATCGTTACGTCTCTAGAGTCGCCATTGGAGACTCCACCCACGATGACGTCTTTGTGAATAGGTCTCCAAAAGGAGTCATCCTTACCTTCGAGTGCTTTGTTCACTAAGAAAAGTGAGTATCCCTTCATAGCCAATGTAAAATTCTTAGCCATTTCCTTGGGTGTAGGAGGTGGTTGAGGGTGTTTCACGTCCTCACCACTTCCCACAAATCGCTGCATGTTAGTGAGCATAGAATAGCAATCCAAGATAGACAATTCATCACTAACATTATGCAAGGTAATAGTCTCATGGAAATGTTCATCACAATTAAGTGCAATGTAGGAATTCTATCATCACTTTCACCTTCATAAAAAATCTCATCACTCAAGCTATCCCTATCGCTATCATCTAAAGTCACATCAAGGCAATCATCATCTAACATGTAAGAGTTATCATGTTAAAAAGCTTACTCACACAAGGTTATGCCTTTGCACACAAGAGAGTGGTAGGTGAATCATGCTTAGACTTATAAATATCAAAACCAACTATGTCTATGTCATTCTCTAAGGTTAGTGTTCCCGAGTGAACATCAATCTTAATCATTGCTGATTTAAGAAAAGGTCTCCCTAATAAAATTGAGGGTGCTGGTGCAACGTCAAGGACATAGAATTCCTCCAAAAACACTAATTTGTCTACTCGGACTATCACATCTTTAACTAGTCCATGAGGACTGGCTTGAGAATGATCGGCCATTTGGACAATCCCCCTACTCTTGTTTAGTTCACCAATTTCTAAGTTCTCATATATGCAAGAAGGAATGACATTAATAGAAGCTCCAAGATTGTCATAGCATTTTTCACCATTTTACCACCTAACGAAATAGGAATTGAAAACATGACAAGGTCATCATATTTTGTAAGAAATTTTCTATGATTCAAAGTGGAAAATCCTCCAACTTTCAATTGTCATATTTTCCTAAGTGGTTTACTCCTATTTCTGGTACATGCAACTTTCAAAAACTTTTCATACAAGGGAACATGTTCAATCAAGTCTAAAATCGGGACACTTACCTCCACCTTCTCAAAGATTTTTCGGATTTGCTCTTCATTGGTTGTTGGGGGTGCATTAGGGAATGGAAGTTGGAGGTTCACCCTTGCCTTAGTTGTTGGAATCTCCTTGATGGGCTATTCCACAACCAATTCTCTCTCCTATGAGTTTGTTTTTTGCGTTCTTCAAACAAGCAGTTTTATTGTACGCCATCTTTCCCGGGCTTGCGCACTCCCTTCCCACTTCTCAATTTCAAGGTACTAATATTCCTCGGATTAATTTCCAAGTGGGAAAGAATCTTTTTTGATTCCTTGGCTCTAAATTCTAACGCACCCCAGCTCGGAGGAACAAAGCTCGCCTAAAAGGGCAATGCCTCGGGTAGGTCGCAAACGTTAGATATGAAAGTAAGGCCATTACATCCCAGAATCTCCACAATGGATCTCAATCCTTAGGCCTAGAAAGGCAATGGGAATTAATATATTTTGATGGCTCTAAAGTTGGCACAAATTTGTGATTTCTCCAAGCCGGTATAACCCTATTGCTACAAGCAATAATGCTCAATCTATCGAGATTAGCCAAGGGTTTCCTCTCGGTGGGATTTTCCTAATTGACCGCCCAACATGCGATTCTTATACCATGACTATCCAATTAGAATTATGGTTTAAAAGATTCAAAGATATTTCATCAAGGTAACATGAATGCACTCATCTCACCGGTGTTCTTGAACCACAATTCTAACACTCCCAATATAGCAATGATGTCTAACATGATAATATGCTAGCATATATGTATGGATACATCATAATAATTGCATAGAATAATTATTCAAAGAAGGTAAATTAAAATCAAGCACAATTATTCATAGGCATTAAGATAGGAGAATCTAAATCTCAAAAAGCCAAAAATCTAATCCTGAATACAAATACACCCAAAGCTTGGTAAACTACACCCTAGAAATTGAATCCAAATGTTTCATAAGATTCAATGCCATTTTTACAAAAGGGAAAATAACAGATGAAAAGAAAGAGATCTAGAGAGAAGGAGGAGAGTTTTTTCTCTCTAAACTACTCTTAAAATGAAAAATATGAACATCAGCTTCAACCCTAATTGGCCTTGGTATATATATATGTAGTAGTAATTAAATAGGCCAAAATATAGGCAAAAAATGGACAAAACCCTAGCATCCACAATTGCCGTGAGGGGTGCTTCGTACGCCGGACCGCACCTATCATGCTGGCGTGAGGTGCCGGACCGCACCTATCATGCTGGCGTGAGGTACCGGACCTGGCACGGACCGTGCCGGTCATGCTAGGGTGGGGCGCTAGCTGTAGCGCGGGGATGTGCTGGATACACTGGCTTTGGGCACAGACTTTGGCAGGGCTCGTTCTCCTTTGTGCCGGTGTGGCTCGAGTTATCCGATGTGGGCCGTTGACATGGTCTTTGTTCTACTCCTAATAATCCATGCCATGTGTCGTTTGGCATGCCTCGTCGTCTGGATCCTCCTTTTGCTTAGTACCTTGGTGCATCTCGCATTAGTATTTACACCACGTGTGCTGATCTTGGTATTTTTTGACTTGAAATGGCGTGGGTCATGTAAAACGGAACGTCTCGCTCCTATACTTAGCTGATTTTGGAGTGAAAAGTGCTTGGAGTGGCATGACCAGCCAAAACGAAGATTCCCCGTGCTGAAATCTTACATGACCTATGCCAGTTGATACGGGCTGTGCCAAGACTTCCCAACATGGGCCGTGCTAGCTCTTGGTTTGAGCCAAGCTTAGGCGGTCCATGCCAGCCTCTGCTAGTTTAGTTTCCAAACTTCTTTGCTCAGCCACGAATGAATTGTTGGTCCAATTTGAGAGTTCAGGTAGTTGATTTCATAACGCTCGAGATGACGAATCCAATGGTGCAATCCTAAAATGCTGATTCTTCTCTCTTTACTCACACTTCATGCAACTCCTGGACAATAATTCTTCCACTTTGGACTTGGCCTTTGTGAATTTTGAATTCGCCTTTATTGGTCTCCATTCCATCTACTACCACTAGTTTAGGTTCATGGCCTTCAAACATACTACCACGACATAAGGTCTGTGGCCTTCTACAAAAGATAATAAAAATAAGTACTCGCAAGCCACCTAATGATGTGATCAAAAAGGAAGATCCAGGTGCCGTGGATACGGAGTATTCATTAGTTCTAATTAAGTCTACAAAACACAGGATTTAGACAAGAAAACCAATAGTGTTCATCTAAACCCTTTGTTGTGCAAACATAACTGAAACTAGCAACCAACCAAATAAAAATGATAATAAATGTGTTTAATTCATCGACTAACGCATGATATATGCTACACATTGATCACCCTATTAACTATACTCTCAACTAAACGACCTGTCCTAGAAGTAAAATCCCACACCTCCACAAATATTCCAATTAACAGCCACTAAGAATTAACACCCTCGAGGAATAGAAACACTAAAAAATAATATAAAGAAACATAGACCACAGAAAAAACACAAATACAAAGAAACACAAAGAACATCAATAAAAACATGCCATTTAAATAAAAACAATACCAAACTAGCAGGTGTCCTAACATGGCAATCTATAAGTCTAAACCTTTCCATCCTTCCCACTACTGAACCTGGTGGCAACGTTATCAGCCATCTCCACATCACTCCTCCTTGGTGGACTGGTATAAAGAAGCATTTTCGAAGGTTGGACATGTTGTTGTGGAGCCTTGGTATCCATATTGATAGGAACACTCACTTCCTCGATGTTATTGTCTTCGTACTTGTAAATCCCGCATCCCTAAGATCTTTAAACGAAAACCTTGAAAGGCAACCAAAATTTCCTCATCAACTCACCTCATGATTATACCTTTCTAGTTCTAGTAATAAAACATAATGACTTAAGTTGCCACGACTCCTTGGCTAGGAGGATTATGGTATACACCTCACAAACCAAATTTAAGTCTAGCTTAAATGTAACACCTCGCACAAGCGAACCGAGATGATGAACACAAAGGCATATTTCAAGGAGCACATCGCTTTGAGAGGAAAGATGATCAGCGACCATTATAATTTTAGAAAGTCCACTATCAAGTAATAATAGAACGACGTGGACCACGATCAACCATGATGACACAACTCATCAGCTATAAATGGAAATCAAGTACAATGAGAAATGTAATGGCATTTTCTCCAATAAAACTCTTACACCAAAATGAAAGCTATCTTGGGCATAGGAGCTTAGTCCCGAGAACTTCCTAGGACCTTGTTTGCAGGTAACCCAGGCAATCAATCCAACCCGCGCTGATTCTGGAGATTATAGAGGATCCAAAGGAATCCCCCATATCACTATAAATGTGCTAAGAATGAGATTAGGATGTACACTTAGTTAATTTTAGTGCATGATTTAGTTGTAACCTAAGGAATGAATCAGAGAATATTTTGTCTTTATGTTAGTTTGGTTTAGGATTTTAAGCATGAGGTCGTGGAGGACACATGTACCCTGGATTAGATTATATGTATTTTTTTGCTAGGTTATTTAACGGATGATAAGCGAGGTTATTTGGAAAATGCGTAAGGTGATGTTATGGACTGGATTGGGGTCGTAGGATAATGCCTGAAGGTGATATCCCGAGTTTGTAGGAACTAGGCAGGGAACTCCGAGAGAGTTATCGTGAGGTACTAAAGTCCTAAGTGACACAAGATGAGTTTAGCATTGGTATTCGAGGTGTAGGTTCCGATGACCCATGCTATGCCCAGGTTTAGTTTACTGCTTACGTTTACGAATTTATTAACCCTGAGAGTGAGGGCTAGAGGTGGTAGTGAAAGTGCACCTCTAGCTATACCTGGAGGAGGTGAGATTTTGAAGAGGGGGAAGAACCGAGGTATGACAGACCGAGGGAGTTCTTGGTAAATCAACTTCTTTGCATCGAGTGATAAGTATTATATAGAATACTTGTTTTATATGCGAATAGGAGTCGAGGATTAACTAGTTGATCATGGGATGAAAATTCCCCCAAGGCCTTTATCATTATCTATACATCGTATTTGTAGTTTATGCTCATTAGTTTGTAGATTAATCATTTCAAACCAACACCCCCCCCCCCCACATTCCCACATTTTCTCTACTTCCGACATACATGCGGGGTGACGCTTATGTGTGAACTTTGTTATTCTATCTTTTAAACCCCTAAATCTACATAGAAGACACTCTAACTTACCACTTATATATACTTTCTTGTAGATAGAAGTGAGTAAGGGAGCAAAACCATAAATCTCATCTTTGAGTTTTATGCGCCCAAGTTTTTTAACGCTCCGGGTGCACGTCAGTCAACCAAGGTGAAAAAAAAAGAAATGATAAAACTACTCTCCTTTAATATTTATATAAAATCCCTCCAATCCTATCACTTTAAACAATCTGATTTTTTTTCTTTCCCCCATTTCTGTTAACTACACTAGTGCAAACTAAATTATGCTTGATCAAATTCATTCACCAGTTGGATCATACTGAATGTTGGATGAAACAACGATTATGGGGGGTGAAGAGGAATGTGCAACAACGTCCTTTACTAGTTTTCAGATTTATCTAAATGTTGGAAGCAATGATAGGGATGACGGTGAAGGCGTTGGAAAGTTTATACTATCCGGAGGTCTGAATTCTCTGCAGCCACCGCCTCACGATCAAACCCTAGCATTGTCTTCGTCGGCTCAAGCTAACTAGAGGGACATTGATTTGAACAAGCTAATGAGTTGTGTATTGATATTTTTTGTAAAAACTGATGAATCTGATAGAGGTAATGCTGGTAATGAGGTGATTCTGAGGTTGATGGGAAGAATTTGAGGTTTATGGTAATTGTGGAGTCAATTGAGGTGGTTCAGTAGTGAAGTAAGGATGCTCACAATGGTGATATTGTGACTATGCATGGTAGTTGTCAACTTGTCAATGATGGTGTTTTGCACAATTATGGTTTGTCATCACCTTGCTGGCTTGAGGTAACAGTGTGTGGCGTTATCAGAACGAGACAATCTGTGTGACTACGACTCTACAGTTCTATGTGTTGATAGCGATAATAGTGTTTTAGCGACGCTAACGGGGAAGCATATGCGGTGATTCTAATACTTCTGCGGTGCTACCATTAATGACATAATTATTTATTTTTAATTAAATTTTATAAATTTTGACCATAAATATGAATTAATTTATGTATAATAAATATATCATTTGAAATATTGTTGAACTCATCTTAACATATATTTTCTATATATCATTGAAACTGCGAAAAAGCAAATATGTCATTACTGATGAGATGGAGAGAGAATATAGTTGGGTATGGAAAAGGTAATAGTGTAGTGGGTGCAAGGTGATGAGGAAGAAAGAGGAATGACGGTGGTATTTTGTTCCAAATTATCAGCTAATGATAGAGAAAATTCCATGTTTGGTGTTGCAGTGTCGCTGATCGGATGCAAATGGTGAGGACGCATTTAGCGAATGTGTCCTCAATCATTTCCTTACTTTTTAAATTTTCTGTTGAAGAAGACGCATTCATGAAATGTGTCTGCGTGAGTTTCCAATTTGTTTTTACGTGTCTATTCTGAAGACGCATTTGGCAAATGCGTCTTCACCCGGTATATTTTTTAAAAAAAATTTCCTGAACCCGAATGCGTCTTCTCTTTGTGGCCTTCACGGCTGCCTGTGCTGCCTCTACCAGAGAGTGGACGAGCTATTTTCTTGTATATATTTTGATTACCAACATATTGTATGAAATTGGGAAGGACACATTTAGCCGATTTTACATTTTTTCCTGCTTAATGGAAGCACATTTGGAGAATGCGTCTTCACGGTTTATAATTTTTTTAAAAAAATAAAAAGTGGCTAAAACTTTTAAAAGGATAAGGTGAAATTTGGAAACACAAAGACGCATTCAGTGAATGCATCTTTAATTTTTATATATTTAATTTTATTTTGCATAAACCGTTGGATGAATCTGGCCGGTAAAAAAAATAAAAAAGGAGACGCATTCAGAGAAACAGAAATATTATTTTGACCCGCATAGGCTTCTTTTAAAATATTTTTAATATTTTTAATATTTTTAAATATTTTTAATATTTTTAAATATTTTTAAAATATTTTTAAATATTTTTTAATAATTTTCAACGTGTGGCGCGGTGTGGCGTCGTCATCCACTTGTGGCGCATGTAATCCACGTGTGGTGCGTGTTATCCACGTGTGGCTACACAGGTAGGCGTGCGTGTAATCCACGTGTGGTGCTTGTAATCCACGTGTGGCTACACAAGTAGGTGTGACGCGTGTAATCCACGTGTGGTGCGTGTAATTGATAAAATAATAAAATAATAATTTTATAAGAAAATAATATAAATTTATATTAAAATAATAATATTATTGAAAACAAGTCCATATGAAAATTATATTTTTATTTAAATTCGACACATATACAACTCGAAAAATAATATTATAATAATTTTATACAAATGATAATTTAAAATTTATTTTTTTTCAAATTAATTGTAAAGTATAATTCAAGTACAACAGTATATAAAATAGTTATATTTATATAAAATATTATCATTTTTATTTAAAATAAAATATATTTTATTAATATTAAAATATTATAACAAATAATATTATTAAAAAGAGTTCATATGAAAATTATATTTTTATTTAAATTCGACCCATATCCAACTCGAAAAATAATATTATAATATTTTTATACAAATAATAATTAAAATACAAATATTGCTGATTTAATATAACTGACAAATATTTTATAAAATAGTTATTTTTATATAAAATATTATCATTTCAAATATTGCTGATTTAATTAAATATTTGCCAGTTACTTAAATGAAAGTGTTTTATTAATGATTTCTGACATGATTTCTTATTACTTATCGAAAATAAGTTTGTTATTTTTAGTTAGGAATTTAATTTCATGAATTTAATTAAAAATGCGTCATCCATTGGAAAAATAACAACCTTTGAGGACGCATTTTGCTAATGCGTCCTCCATGATGTTTGGAAAAAAAAATCTACGACGTGCATGAGAACGCATTTTGCTAATGCGTCGTCCGTGATGGCTGAAACAAAAAAAAATCTAAAACGTGCATGAGAACGCATTTTACTAATGCATCCTCCCCTCTAATTTCCACACTCCATGTGAAAACCTACCTAGCATCTAAATCCCTCCCATCCTCCCCTTCCAAGCAAGCACTCTGCAGCACCAAGAGAATCTGAAAGACTGGCTCACAGGGGATGTATGTGTGGAGGTTGTAAAAGAAAATGGCGACGTGGATGTGAACGCCACTATCAACTTCCTGAAAGATGCCAGCAACCATGATGCAGCTCTTCTGGATGAGCTTCTCGAGGCAGGGCTAGAGCCAGATATCAGAGGAAAAGCTCCATTGGTAAGATTCTGCATGGCCTGAAGAAACTTTTTTTTTACTGAGCTATTTGGAGTTCACCATATATTCTTTTGTTATCTTTTTGGACAGATGCACAGGTAGTGGATGAAGGATGAGCATTCCATTAAAGTGAAGAGGTTATCACAAATCTTTTATACACAAGGATCCCTCCGCTTTCCATCGATGTTGTATTAGTCTCTAATTTTTCACCCATTATTTCCTTTTCGATGGGATATCGTAAGAATGATATCCCCAGAAAATTATGAACTATATATAATCCATGTTTATCGGTAGTTGTTTGTATAAACACAAGAAGAGTTGGTTATCATTTTGTTATATTTTTTCTGGTGCGCGCGCACACACATATATATACTCACACAAGTAATAGTGTAAATATACAAAGAAAACTTTGATCATTCGACTGCAGTGGTGTCAAAGAACGTGCTTGTAGTTAAGAAAATAACACTCCCTCTATCCTGTTGGTATTTTCTTATTATTGAGAAAAGATACAAGTCACCATTCAGCAAATGATGTGATCAATCATTCAAACAATCTCAAAGGGTGCAGTTTCATGATGCATGACTCTTCATCTTCAAATATTGTATCTATTGGGAAGACCATTTAACTCTATAAATCGAGGTCAGAATGGTGGAGCCGAAAAAACTCATCCATTCACAAGAAACCATTACGCTCTTCTTTTTGTTTTTCGATGTTGAAGTAGTTAGTGCAAACTATTGTCAACAAAGCTTCATTTTATCCAAGAGGGCATTTGTTCTGTATCATATGCACACAAAAAGGAACAAATAAAGCCTTAAGGAAAGTGTAGTACACGACTTAAATGTTGCCTTTATATTTATACATTTCATTCTATTCTCCTACAATTTCCTTCTACTTGCCTTTGTCTTAGACCACAATATTTCCCCAACAATCTTAAGGATTTATTTTCTCTTGACCACAATGGCAAGCATGGTGAAAAATCTAGCAACAAACATTGTCAAACTTGATAGGTGTGATGGTGGGAACTTCATTGTTGGAAGAAGAGAGTTTATTTTTCTCTTGGCGGCTTTAAAGGTGTCATACGTTCTCACTACGACCAAACCAAGTGCCAATTTAGAAGAAGAAACATCATAGGATCTCCGTCAGAAGAAAATTGGGAGAATGATGACGAAATCTGTAGGTGACACATTCTCAATGCTATGGGAGACAATCTCTTTGATGTGTACCACACAATGCTCACTGCAAAGGAACTTTGGGACAAATTGGAGGCAAGGTACATGACAAAAGGTTCTACAAGTAAGAAATTTCTTGTCTCATATTTTTTTTAACTACAAGATGGTAGATAATAGACCGTCATGGAACAATTTGCTGAAATTGAAAGAATGCTGAATCATTTCACTCATCACAAAATTGCTATGGATGAATCTACTGTTGTTTATGCAGTGATTGATAAGTTACCCCCCTCTTGGAAAGACTTCAAAAGAGATCTCAAACATAAAAAGGAAGAGATTTCTCTTGAGGGTCTGGCTAATTCTCTTCGTGTTGAGGAAGAATTGAGAGTGCAGGAAAATTCTCAAATAAAAGAGGATTACAAAGGAAAGGAACCAGTCACAAAAATAAATGTGATTGAAGAAGGCCAAAGTAGTAAGTCAAAGAAAAGGGCTTATAATGGTGGTCATGGCAACTATCCAAACAAGAAGAAGAAAGGAAAGTGCTATCATTGCAAAAAGGATGGACACTACAGGCATGAATGTAGACTTCTCAAGAAGAAAGGTCCTAACTCTTCGCATGGAGGCAATGATGATAAGCCTCTTGTAGCCATGATTTCAGAAATTAACATTGTTGATGAAGACTTTGGTTGGTGGATTGATTCGGGTGCCACTAGTCACATATGCAAGGATAAGAGTTTCTTCAAGAACTTGCAAGGTGTGGATGATCCAAGTGCTGTAGTTTACATGGGAAATTCAGCAACTGCTCTCATTAAAGGCAAAGGAGAAGTTGACCTTAAGTTCACATCCGGAAAAGTGATTACACTCACTAATGTGTTGTATGTTCCTGAACTTAGGAAGAACTTAGTCTCCGCAGGGCTTCTCAATAAATTTGGTTTCAAACAAGTTACTGAAGCCGATAAAATTGTAATCTCCAAGGGTGGGATGTATGTAGGAAAAGGTTACCTTTGTGGTATTATGTTCAAACTCAATGTAATGCCTATCAATAAAATGAAAGAAATTGTTGCTTACTTGATTGAGTATTCTACTATTTTATGGCATAATAGATTAGGACATGTTCATTATAAAAGGATTCATGACATGATTAAATTGGATCTTTTGCCTAAGTGTTCTATAATTGATAATGGAAAATGCAATACTTGCATGCTAACAAAAATCACTAGACAACCATTTCCAAATATTGAAAGAAAATCAAACATGCTTGAATTGATTCATAGTGATTTATGTGATTTGCATGCAACATCATCTTTAGGCGGCAATAAGTATTTTGCAACTTTCATTGATGATTCTACAAGATATTGCCATGTTTATTTGTTGCATTTCAAAGATCAAGCCATGCAAATGTTTAAGATTTACAAACAAGAAGTTGAACTTGCATGTGATTTATCCATTAAATGTCTTAGAACTGATAGAGGTGGTGAGTACTTTGAAAAAGAATTCTTTGAGACTACGGGTATTAAACATGAGGTGACTGCTCCTTATACACCACAACAAAATGGTGTGGCTGAAAGAAAGAATCGAACATTGATGGAAATGGTTAACACCATGATGACTACTGCAGGCCTTAGCCAAGGTTTTTGGGGAGAAGCTGTACTTACGGCTTGTTATATACTCAATAGAGTTCCAAACAAAAAGAACACAATAACCCCTTATGAACTTTGGCATAAAAGAAAGCCTAATCTCAATCATTTGAGAGTTTGGGGCTGTAGAGCCATAGTTAGACTTCCGGAACCAAAGAAAAGGAAGTTGGGAGAAAGAGGTGTGGAATGCATCTTTATAGGCTACGCAATTAATAGCAAAACTTATAAGTTTATGGCCATTGAACCTAATGACTCTATTTCAGTTAATATTATTATAGAGTCAAGAGATGCTATATTTGATGAAACATGGTTTACGTCTATTCCAAGGAGTATTGGGAATGGCTCTAATCAAAGAGAAAATGTGGTAGATGACTCTCATGATGCTTCATTTGGGAAAGAGTCAATAAATGATGAAATAGACTCAATTATGAGTAACAACACTTGGATACTTAAGGACCTACCACCTGGTTCCAAACCTATTGATTGTAAATAGATCTTCAAAAAGAAAATGAAGGTGGATGGAACCATTGATAAGTACAAGGCAAGGCTTGCAGCCAAAGGCTTCACATAGAAGCATGACCTTGACTATTTTGATACTTACTCTCCATTAGCAAGAATGACTACGATACAGGTACTACTTCCAATAGCCGTAATTCAAAACTGGCATATTCATCAAATGGATGCTAAAACTGCATTTTTGAATGGTGAATTGGAAGAAGAGGTTTACATAACCAACTTGAAGGATTTGTAGTGCCTGGATAAGAGCACAAAATGTGCAAACTTGTGAAATCCTTGTATGGGCTTAAACAAGCTCCAAAGAAATGACATCAAAAGTTTGATCAAGTGATACCTGGTAGTGTATTTAAAGTCAATGAATCCGATAAATGCATTTACAATAAGTATGTGAATGGGAAAGGTGTCGTAATATGTTTGTATGTTGATGATATGTTGATCTTTGATTCTGACTTGGTGCAAGTGTTAGAAACCAAAAGTTTTCTTTCAAGTAAATTTGAAATGAAAGATATGGGAGAGGCTGATATTATTCTTGGGATAAGAATAAAGAAAGATGAAGGATCATTAATACTCTCACAGTCTCATTACATTGAGAAACTTCTTAAGAAGTTTAATCATTATGATTGCAAGCCAGCCTCAACTCCCACTGACTTTAAATTAGACTATGTGAAAAATAAGGGAGAAGATGCATCACAGGCTGATTATGCAAGTGTGATAGGTAGCTTAATGTACGCAATGAGTTGCACACGTCCAGATATTGCTTATGCAGTTGGAGTGCTAAGTAGGTTTACAAGTAATCCTAGCAAGCAACACTAGCTTGGAATCATAAGAGTTTTAAGGTATCTCAAGCAAACAAAAGATTAATGTATCAATTACAAAGGATACCCATCAGCTGTTGAGGGTTATTCTTGAGGGTTACTCATCCACAACTGGTTGGATATTTGTTTTGAGTGGTGGGCCTATTTCTTGGGCATCAAAGAAACAAAGTTGTATATGTGACTCTACCATGACTGCTGAATTTGTAGCATTAGCCGCAATAAGCAAAGAAGCTGAATGACTGAATAATTTGTTATGTGAAGTACTGATGTGGCCTAAGCCTATATTGCCTATATCTATACATTGTGATAGTACTTCAGCCCTTGAAAGGGCGTATAGGGATGTGTATATTGGAAAGTCGAGACATGTCAGAGTGAGGCATAGTATGGTTAGAGACTTGATCATAAGAGAAGTCATAATCGTGGACTTTGTCAAATCCAAAGAGAACTTGACTAATCCTTTAACCAAAGTATTAAGTAGAGATATGGTGGTGAAAACATCCCTTGAGATGGGATTGAAATCCATAATATAGACCTTACAATGGTGGAAACCTAAATTTGACGCTAGCAAATTGCCTAGTCTTGGATTCAATGAGTGAAAAGTACATTGTTAAATGGTTGTAGCACTAGTTGAGAATATGGTGTTCGTTTCCCGCTAGTATATGAGAGGATGAACTTAGTGTTCTTAAAAGTTTCAAGAAATGTTAAATATGATGTATTCATATGTTGTTTGCATGAAAGAAAAAATACTTCATATGTCGGGGGCATATGAACTTGACTATGTGACTGTATGACTTAAAGTCAATCAAAGTTTTGGTTTGAATTTTGGAAACATTCATGAAAAGGATTGGAGCACATGAATTGATATGTGTTATTTTATAGCAATTTAGAGGATGCGAATCTGTGTGTGACTGATATATGTGGCTCGTTACATAAACCATTGGTTCAAAACTTAGCCTACCAAGCGGCTCGACGAGTTATATAAACTTTCACTAAGGCAGTGGCTCAATAGAAAGACACCATTGCTAATGCACAAGTTATCAGAGTGGGTTCAGAGACCTAGAAGATATTTTTCAATAATCTAAAATGGCGGGGGATTGTTGGTATTTTCTTATTATTGAAAAGATACAACTCACTATTCACCAAAGGATGTGATCAATCATTCAAGAAATATCAAAGGGTGCAACTCTAGGATACATGACTCTTCATCATCAAACATTGTATCTATTGGGAAGACCATTTAGCTCTATAAATAGATATCAGAAGGGTGGAGTTTTGCTGCAGGAGAAAATCTATCATTCACAAGAAACCATTCTGCTATTCTTCTTTTTGTTTTTCGGTGTTGAAGTAGTTAATGCAAACTATTGTCAACAAACCTTCATTTTATCCTAGAAGATATTTGTTTTGTATCATATGCACACAAAAGGGAACAAATAAAGGCTTAAAGAAAGTGTAATACACGACTTGAATGTTGCCTTTATATTTATACATTTCATTCCATTCTCATACACTTCTCTTCTACTTGCCTTTGTCTTAGACCAGAAAATTTCCCCTACATAGCTAAACATATTAACGGTCAAACATGTTTCTTGAACAGTATGCTAATGATTGTTGTGCAATTTGAGATTGGACTTAGGGAGTAACCTAAGCCCAACTTAGGAGTGGCAAATGGGTGAACGAATCAAATATGAGTTGAGGGTAATATGGGTACTCCCTCCGTACCAACTCAAATTGCACAAAATCTTTTTCAAGCTCATCAAGAAACTTGTCTAACCGTTAGTATGTTTAACTATATATAATAATGGCAAACAAAAATTTACTTTTGGGAAACTACTTGTTATAACGAATCCAACAATATCACATACGATAATATTATTGCTTATATATCTGCTCAAATATGCAATTAAATTTTGATAGATAATAGTGCCAGATAGTAGTGTTCAGTTTGAGTTGGGACATAGAGAGTACTTAAAAAATATTAGCATGATCCATTTTGACCCATTTCATGACAGGTCAGTAAAAATTCGGGACAAAATATGTCGTGTTGAAACCCGCTTAACCTACGTATAAAAAATCATTCAACATACGGGTCAAAAAATGGGTAAACACATGAGTTTCAACCCATATATGAACCCATGTTGGTTTATATACCAACTCATATGGGTAATTTATCACAGTCAACCTGCAAACCTAACCCGCCCAACCCATATTTTTCAATTACCCATTTGAGTCATTACCCAATTTATCCATACTCACACGGGTTTAAAAATAGATAATTCGCTTGACCCTTGGGTTGCGGGTCTATTTTTCCACACCTAGCCCAACTGTTTTAGCAATGGTTCCTTATTATGGACCCTTACCTACTTATAACAGTTTTTCTCTTCTTCAGAATTTCAAAGACATACAGGACAAGGCACACGGCGAACAACAATCTCAAGAAGAACCAAAGAACCTGAACTCATCAAAAGATATGGAAAGTAGCTCATACACAACACAGGATAGTTAAGGTACTTTCGAAAGTTCAGGTATATCTCATTCCCCATCTTTGGATAAAGCTATCATAAATGTGCCCTCTCAAACTCATAACCATAACGGGAAAAAAGGAAACAAGGAAACTACTTTACATGTCTAAATATGATCTTAAGATTATCCAATAAGAACAAACATAGTAAATTTTAATGATACAACACACTATAATAGCTAATATTATGGTTTGGAACAATAGAGTTGGGATATATGATACGTAGAATATTTCAGCAGATCTTTAGCATATATTTTGGGCACCATAACTCATCCTCTTTGCATCATGTACTCTTTATATTCTGTATTATTCTATGAAATAATTATCAGGTAATTTAATCTATCATGGTATCAGAGTTTTGATCCATTTTTTTCCAACACATTTGAAAATAAGCCAATCCTCCTCTTTTCTTGAAAATTTTCTTTCTTCTTCTTTTTACTGATGGTGTCTTCTGAGTCAAAGCTACCATACACTACTTTAATTCATATGTTGAGTATCAAGTTGTCTGATAATTATATATTGTGGAAGACCCAGGTTCAACATGTTCTTCGCTCTCAAAATCTTTTCGACTTTCTCTTCATTCACTTTTTCTTTGACTGGTACCACCCCCCAAGATGTTTCTTTTACCGCTGCTGTTACTTCTCCGGTTAGGTTTGCCACGCCGCTTTCATCCACCGCTTCTTCAGACTCTACTACCGATTAATATCAGGCCTAGATTGCTGAAGACCAGCGCCTGTGCAGTTTGTAATTTGCATCCCTCTCACTGGAGGCTATGGCTGAGGTCGTGGGTTGTGTCACCTCCCGTCATATCTAAGAGACCCTCGCCAATGTTTATCAAAATAAAAGCAAATCCAGTGTGCTTAATATGCGGGTTCAAGTTGTGAGTCTCCCCCGTAACGATTTCGTCCATGACCTTCACCTCCGGTTCAAAAGCATCTTCGATAGGTTGGCGACGATGGGCTATCTGGTGACTAGCGATGACCAAGTTCTATGGTTTCTCACTGTGCTCGGGCCAGAGTTCAAAGACTTCTTGACACCGTTTCTTCACCGTGTTTCCACTCCGGCGTACGTTGATGTTGTTGCGCAAGCCGAGAATCATAAGAGTTTTCTAAATACTCCTTTAGGTTTCAGTTCATCCCTTGCCGTATCGACTCACCCTGAAACTTTTACCGTTTCAGATCTAGCACCTTAAGGTCGCCCTCGGGACTACACGCCAGTTCATGGTGGTGGCGCGTCTGCCATATGGGCCACTCGTGGTGGCCGATCCGGCAGTCGCTGGACTGGCAAAAATATTGATCGTGATTCTGGAGCATCTCGGGGCCGTGGTAGTTCTATATAGTGTCAGTGGTGCGGCAGAAATGAACATGTTGCTTCTTCATGCTTTCGTTTGGTTTCGCCCTCTCATCGGTCTGATCTGCTCATCTGTCCGAGTCACTTCAAGCTTTACAGTTGGAGCCCAGTTCACAAACTTCAGATTGGTATATTGATTCAGGCACCACCATCCATATGAGTTCCTCTACTTCTGCTCTGGAGACTGTCACTCCTTATTCCGGTAACTCTTATGTTTTAGTTGGTAATGGTGCTATTATTCCTATTTCGCATATTGGCGATCGTGGGTAGGAGCCATAGTGAGGGTGAACTCTATGTACAAGATAAATGCAGAGCTGCTTTGTTTTCATTCATTCGGAATAAGAAGGACCAGGCATCATTCGAACTCTAGCATGCTCGCCTGGGTCATGCGCCTCATATAATTATTTTTGCTTTAAATAAATCTGGGTTTTTATTTGTTTCTGTTTTATTTCCTAAACCACAGCCTTGCGCCCTTTTTTATGGTGAAAGGTCACAGACAGTCATTTGTTGAGAACCCTAAATGTGCTATACATGTGCTAGATTTGATTCATTGTGATTTGTGGGGGCCCTGCTACGATTTTATCTTGAAATGGTTTCATTTACAATGTTGTTTTTGTGGATGATTACTTGCGGTTTTCTTGGTTTTATCCTACTCTTCGCAAGTCTGACTCTGTCGACGTTGACTTGCATTTTAAGGTCTTCGTCGAGAATCAATTCTCTGCTCATATCAAGGTCTTTCAGAGTGATGGTGGTGCAGAGTTCCTTAATACTCGCCTTCGGTCTCATTTTGCCTCCAAAGACATACATCATCAGGTGTTCTGTCCATACACACCAGAGCAGAATGGTAGGGCAGAGCGCAAGCATCGCCACATTATAGAAATGGGATTAACCATTCTTTTCTAGTCTCGTTTGCCAACGTCTTACTAGGATGAAACTTTTGCTACTCCCGTTCACACGATTAACTGACTTCCCACACCAATTTCGCTAGGCGAGACCCCATACAATCTTCTTTTTCGACGATTCCCAGTTTACTCTAATTTCCATCCATTTGGTTGTAGAGTTTACCCTTTCGTCCACCCTTATGTTGCTCACAAGTTGGCGCCGCACAGTTTTTTGTGTGTTTTCCTTGGCTATAGCTCCCAGTACAAAGGATTTCATTGCCTTGATCCTTTCCCTGGTCGAGTTTACATCACCCGCCATGCTCGATTTGATGAACTCTGTTATCCCCTTGCCTCCGGATCTTCTGGCGCCACATTCAGTCCATTGGATGTTTCCACATTCTTGGATCCGGAATCCTCAGTTCCTGCGCAACCAGAGTCACCTGATCCATCCTCTACAGTCTTTTCGTGCTCAGTTTGTACTAACTATGATATCTATGTGCTTTCACCGGCCCCCTCCAGCTCACGTGCCTCAGCCTCCAGCCTCTGTGTCTTCGGCTTTGGGTTCATCATCTCCTTCTGTGGCTCTTACTCTGGTTCCTAGTTCTTCAAGTTACATTGGCTCACTTGCGCCAACTCCTCCTCGTACTCATCGGATAACTACTCGAGTGATGGACGGTTTCTGACATCCTCGTTCCTTTTCTGACTATGAAGTCACTGGCTTTCTTGTTGCCCTGGTCACTCAGACTGTTCCTCGAAATTATCGTGCGGCTCTTCGGGATCCTCACTAGATTGCTGCAATGAATGAAGAACTAATTTATTTTCATCATAACACACTTGGAACTTGGTACCACGTCTACTAAATGTCAACGTTGTTGGCTCCAAATTGGGTTTTTATGCTCAAGTATTGTCCTGATGGCATCTTTGAGCATCACAAGGCTCGCCTTGTCGATCAGGGATTCTCACAGATTCCAGGGTTCCACTTTGATCACACTTTAGTCCAGTGATTAAAGCCTCCACAGTTCACATGGTTCTTGCTATCGCTACCATGCGTCGATGGCCTCTTCACCAACTGGATGTCAAGAATGCTTTTCTAAATAGTGTTCTTGACGCTCTAATTTATATGACCCAACCAGTTGTTTATAAGGATCCTGCTCGACTAGACTATGTTTGTTGCTTACGGAAGGCTATTTATTGGCTCAAGAAAGCCCATCGTGCCTGGTTTCAGCGGTTCAGTACTTATCTTTGTCATCTGGGTTTTCTCTGCAGTTCAGCTGGTACATCTTTGTTTATCTTCTCTCGCGGCGATACCTTGCTATACCTTCTGGTCTATGTTGATGATATCATTCTCACCGGAAATGATCCCTCTGCCATTCGCAAGTTTATTGCTCGCACTGATTCTGAATTTTCCATCAAGGATCTGGGTTTTTTGCACTACTTCCTTGGCCTGAAGGTTGAGTCCACTTCCTCGGGGTTGTTCTTGGGCCAAGAAAAGTATGTTTGGGATATTCTAACTCGTGCTGGGATGGCTAATGCTTCTTCTATTTCTACCCCATTCCTCCCACACTCTCAGCTTCACAATTCCACTTGTGGGAAGTTTTCCAATCCCATGCTCTATCTCTCCTTGGTCGGCGCTCTCCAGTATCTCACTATCACTCACCCAGAACTTGCTTTTGCGGTAAACTCTGTCAGCTAGTATCTCCAAGATCCTCGTGATGATCACTTTGCTGCTGTCAGCCACATTCTTCGTTATGTCCGAGGTACCATACACCATGGTTTATCCTTAAGTTCAGCTCGTTCCTCCGAGGTCTTGGGTTACTCTGATGCTAACTGGGTGTGCTGTCTTGAGACTCGTTGCTATGCTGTGTTTCTCGGCTATGACGTGTTTCTCGGTGGCAATATAGTTTTTGGAGTTCTAACAAGCAGCCTACTATCTCTCGCTCTAGTTCGGAGTCCGAGTATCGAGCCTTGGCTAACACTGCTGCTGAGGTTTTGTGGTTATCGCACCTTCTTCATGAACTTCAATTTCCTCTTTCTGGAGCACCTTTTCTGCTTCCTGACAACTACAGTGCCATTTTTTTGGCTCAAAACCCCGTTGCTTACAAGTGGGCTAAGTATATTGACATCGACTACCATTTTGTTCATGAGTTTGTGGCTTATGGCCATCTTCGTCTTCTTCATGTTTCTACTTCGTTCCAATTGGAAGACATCTTCACTAAAGGGCTTCCTCGTCCCTTATTTAAGTTCTTCAGGTCCAAGCTCAGTGTCTCAGAACATCCGACGCTTCGCTTGAGGGGGAGGGGGGGGGGTTAGGATAGATGATAACTAGAATATTTCAGCTGATATTTTGGGGATAGAGTTTTACTATAACTCATCCATTTGTATCATGTACTCTTTATATTCTGTATTCTTTAATGAAATAATTATCGAGTAATTTACTCTATCAGGTTATTAAGAGACTTAAAACAATGATAATTGGACACAAACTCTCCTTGGTTTGCCCAATTGAACCAATGCATCAAAACCAAGATATTAACCCGCAACCTAGCACCACTAATGGCAGAGTCATCAAATACTTCTAATCGACTCTCCATTGCAATCACCACGAGACGGCCGTGGCTACAACCGATCACGATGAATATTTGTTGAGCAACTAGACAACACATTGAGTAGGGATAGATTATAGGGATGGACTAAAGAATAAATTATGCTGGATGTGCTTTATGCCTGGGTTTTCGGCAAGACCGAGTTGGGAAAATACCGTTCACCATGTTACGCTGTCATTGATCGATTAACTTATTGACTGGCTTACACCTTCATTGAACATTACCACCACTGATTCCTAACTGACTTCACCTAGCCAGAAAGTCGTTGACCTTGCTGGACCACCAGCGAAGTCTCCAGAAATCCTATTCCTTCGCCCGACCCCCTGTGAGCTTACCAGAAAAATGGGTGGAAGGTCGTTGACCTTGCTGGACCGCCGGAAAATACACCAAAAAATTAATTGATTTGTCGGATCAATCGTGACCTTGTGGGAAATGCAGGTGGCTTCTTATAAAATCTACGTCTAAAAAAGCCCACAAAATAAGTTTGTACAAACTTTATTCTTTTTATTTTAAAATACGAACACCAAATCATTCAACCAATAGAAAATGAATAAGACCGGCGACTAGAGACCGACATTTCAAACTGGTGTGCAGTAACCCTAGAATAATCCGGCTTTCTCCAGTTTGACGTGACCAGACCTGCGTTCTCCAGTCCGGGAGAAGCTATTCTGTCGTCCTTGACATCCTGCTGCGAAGTGGACCAAACCTAGGTTTTTCTGAGTCTACTCGGATCTGATCTGGCTAACTCATATTTAGTAGAGGCCAACTCAAGATTACTTAGGTTGTGGGTCAACTTAACTTAGTGAGTCAAGAGTGTGTTGACTCAGTCCAAAGGTCCAACCTCAGGTCAACTCAGAGGCAAAGATTTCTCTGGCGGTAGTAAGGTTACGAGAGGTAGTTCTCTATTTTAATTTTTTTTATCTATTTTTTAATTTCTCTGTTCTGGTGTGATACTTATTAATTTTTTCAGTTTTAAATTATTTTTCCATTTTTCATTATTGTTAGGGTAGTGGATCAAACTAGGTCTTTATTTGCTGGAATATTTAGTCGTGTTTGTTCTCTGCCAACCTTAGGTTTTCCGACAACCTCTTTTGCTTGGTTAAACCTAGTTGGCTTCCGAACTGGTCTAGTCTATATGTTGGTATAGGAGAAATTTGACTCAAGGTAGTTATAACAACTTACAGTTAGCGATGTTGATTATAGTATCCAGACCAGTTTTGTAGACAGAACAAGTTGAAAATTCCTTGATTGTTCATCTTGTGTTGTGTTAGAGACTTTCGTACTTTTTCCTGAGTTCTCTTACATTTACAAAAGATTTTTAGGAACCAAAATGACTGGGGTCATTCCTACTTTCTATAAAGGACTTTAATTTAAAAGAGATGAACTACATCTTTCACTTTTGGAACTGTTCACTTTTGTTTTGGTTGCTTTAGATTCAATAGTATAATGTTTTGAAAATTTGGGAGAAGGTGGATGATATTTGATTACTGTGATGAGCATCTACTGGTTCGAGCTGAACTACTCGAATGTGTACGCATTATTTGACCATTTATCTTAGAATGTTTTATACATAAAAGGCTACAAATTTGTAATTTGATTTTTAGCGCCTTTATGATTACCCTTTTGGGGCAAACGAGGTAAGTTTTCGAACAACAAATGTAAACCTACGGACAATTCGATATAAGCATTCGGCAATGTAAACCAATTTTTGACAACATAGAGTGCCGGCCCAGGCATAGGGCAACCAATGCCACGGCCCAAGGCCCAGGTAAGTTAGGGGGCCCAAAATATTTTTTATAAGGTATTATATATGTAGGTTTTTATTTTTGATTTTTTTAAAGATATTTAATATTCAAGTTTTCTATACAATTGGGCCTCTTTTTTAATATGATCCATTGAGATCAGTATTTATTTTAGCATTTAATCTTATATTTATTGGTTATGGAAAGAATAGATTTAGATCCACAATTAACTCTAATCTTAATCTTATCACATCATCTATTCATCTCCCCTCTCTTTATACCTTTCCGTTAACAGCAACAATTCAAAGGCTCAAAGCACACGCACATTGTTCTCTTTCTCTATTCTTCTCAAATTTTCTACGAATTGCCTACCAATTTTGAACGTGGATTCTTGTTCAA
>JAULKM010000007.1:16099833-16114330 GCA_032355605.1 Rubia tinctorum
TTCGAGTCGAGCCAAAATCGAGTCAAGCTTTGACCGAGTTTTGACCGAGTCGAGTGCGAGTTGCTCACGAGATGCTCAACTCAATAAGCACCCCTAGGTGGGACGGAAGGGATTGGAATACTGCTGTTGTGAGCTGGGTGATAATTGACCCAAATATAGCTGGTGCCCAAAAGATGTTGGAATTGGGCCTAAGAGAGAAGGAGGCACAATATGCTGGCTTATTTGTCCAGACGCAGCAAGTGCGTGACCTGGTCCTAGATTTTGTTAGAAATGCGTTTGGAAAATTACTCTTGGTGTAGGAGCAGCAGTAGGGTAGGGACACGGCGACGGAGATCATTCGCCTAGCCAGTAATAATTCCCTGTCGGTGGGTACCATGGCTGGGGCACGGAGGGACCTTGATGCGTGTGTCTCCCGCTGGAGATGATTCTGCGTCTTCCACGGCCACGATAGCGGTTGTTACTGCTGCGTTGATGGCTGGACTCAGTGGGGCGGCTTTGTTCTCATTTTGGCGCCGGCAAGAAGGGCGTGCATTCCTTCATTGGGGAAATTTCGGTGACTTTCCTCTCGGGTAAGCATGCTTTTGGAAACAGATAAAGATGGCAATGATGTCATCTGATTAATAATGCTTCCAATGGTGTCGAATGAAGCGGACAATCCATTGATAAGCTGTAGCATAAGGCGGTGGTCGCTGACAGAGCTGTCGACGTTTCCAAGTTGATCTTCCAGTGATTTGAGGTGTTGATAGTACACGGAAACGGAGGGAAAAGAATCTAGTCGGGAGTTGATAAAACGACTCTCGAGGTCGGAAGCACGGGCAGTGTGATTGTTGTGGAAAATACCTTTGACGCGAAGCCAAGCGTCGCAAGCAGTCAAACCCGTTTGGATGACCGTGAGAAGGAGATCATCACTTATTATGGTGCCATAAATCCAACTGAGGACAATGGCGTCCAATCGCTGTTATTGGCCTTCTGAGACATCGACTGGGCGAGAAGAGCCATCGATGTGATCCAAAATATTATGTGCTTGAGCTATGATTTGGAAGAGCTCGGCCCAGGTATGATATTGTACCTTTTGGAGATCCAAAATGAGTGGTATTTGGTTACGAATGTTCGTAACTAATTGAGCTGAGTGAAAACTTGAGGTTGGAGGTTGCCGCTGTAGTAGTGCGGCTGAAGAATTGCTATTGGCATTGCTGGAATAGTTGCTATCGACGGAAGGGTTGGTTACACCGGAGGTGGCCATCGGGAATGAAAAGGTAAGAATTTTGTGAAGAAAAGGAGAAGTTAAAAGAGATGAACGAAGTGGGTAACAATTTTGTTTTGGCTCTGATACCATGTTATTTGATAAGAATAGAATTTGGTAGTTGAGTCCCTATCGGTCCTCTCTCTATTCATTGGTATTTATAGAAGAAATATAAAATGTACATTAAGATTTTTATCCCAACCATATAACCATATAACCATATAACCATATAATGTTGACTGGATTGTAGAAATCTTCTAAATCTTTGAGTGTGTCACTAGTTAACTAACAAAATAAAAGCATGGCAATCAGCAATGGGAAAGATCAACAATGTAGGTTCTTTAGAAAAAAGAAGCGTGCTAATCAGCGTCCAACGTGATAAAACAATACTTACCATCTCCGCTCCAGAGAAATTGACACAATTTTTATTTTCGTCCGTCCCACAAAAATTGACACAATTCAATTCTTACATAAAGTGGCAATAAATGAGCTTATAAATTTACTATATTATCCCCCAAAAGGTTGATTGAATCTACTAATTAAATCTTCCATTACCAAAATACTCTTTCTTTATTTCTCATCAACACTTTCATCTCATGTTTCATAAAATATCAATAAAAAAGTAATTGTGTTAATTTCTCTGCGACGAATATAAAGTGAAAGTGTTACGTAATCTACACATACTGCAACGTGATTAAATAATGAAGTGATTTGACAAGACACTACAAACTTATTCTGCTTCGCTAGCACACTCCATACGATGTTCAAATTACAAATTACAAATTACTCCAACATGAAATAATGATTAAATTTAAAAATAAAATAATTGTTAGTACATAAATTGAGCAGAAAAAACTCAAGTTTCATGATGCTTGCACTGATATAAATGGCAAAAGGGAACATATGTTGACATTTTGAATACCCGTTTAATCAGGTGTTTCACAATCCAACATGTTCATTGTACTTTTCTTTGAGACATTTACATATCCTGTCAAGAATGCATTGGAAAAAGAAAGCAACAAAATATACTCCATGATTTCACTACATTGAGATCCTAGTCGATGAGTTCTTGGCTACAAAATGCTCCTTAATCGAAGGAGGCCAGCAAATGTCTATCGAATGGCGTCTCAGTGATCTGCCTTTGGAATGTTCAGTTCTTCGAAAATGGGACTGTCGACACCAACACCCATTGCATTAAGACCGTTGTCCACATATATTACTGCACCCGTGATAGCTGAAGCCAGCGGCGAGGCTAGGAATGCTGCTGTATTTCCCACTTCATCTGTTTTATTCATGCACTCTCCCGTTTCAGTTTTACTCAATTCAAGAAAACTTGGCTTGAGAAATCTCGAAAATGAAAATTAAGCCAATAAGATTTACCAGCAGACAATTCCTTCTGAAGAGGCGCGTTCACTAAGGAGTAATCAATCATCATGTCGATGAAACCAATGGCTTTCGCAGCCCGGCTCCTCAGTGGGCCTGTATCAAGCGCCAACATTATGCAGCAAAGAAAGACAGTAACTACATAAGAGCTGGCTGGTGCATAAAAACTTCCGCACGTGTATGGTCTAATGCAGGGGGGTAGGAATACCATACCAGCAGATATTGTGTTGACTCTCACTCGATGTTTCCTTCCAGCTTCAAAAGCCAGTACCTGAACCACGATAAGAATTAGCAGAGAGAGAGAAGTTGAAGAACAGACTCCTGTGCGAATCAGATAACTTACTTTTGTGTCACTCTCAAGTGCTGCTTTTGCCGAGCTCATGCCTCCACCATACCTGCGTGCATAAAAATACTCAAGAAATGCGTAGTTGAGAGATTTTAAATCACAAGAGCCAGCATGCATACCCTGGAATGATTTTCTCAGCCGCAATGTAAGTGAGAGAAATGGAAGAACCGCCTGAAATAAGTAGATAACAATAGCCATCCGTTAATATTCAATGTGTTATTGCGGATAAGAAACAGTAAAGTGTAAGCATACTGCACAAAAATCAAAGAAAGCATGCCTGGCTTCATAATGGGGAGGAAGTGCTTTAGTAATGAAACATATGAATAACTAGATGCAGAGATTGCGGCCAGATATCCCTTTCTTGAAGTCTCCAATAGAGGTTTTGTGACCTTAAAATAGAGAATGTCAATGTTTAATTTTTTGAGCATGGTGGACAGTTACTCATTTATCATATAGTCAAGGAACTCTACCTCTGGTCCATTAGCGAGTGAATGCACAAGAACATCAATGCCCCCAAAATCCTTCTTTACAGATTCTGCAACTTCCTGTAAAATAGTACTCCGTATGAAGCATTTTCAAATGTCCGGAACTTAACTATTAATGAGCGGAAAATGAATTTTTCTTGGTAAATTTAGGTCTTGAACTCTACGAACAATCTCATAATGCATTTTCCCCCCCTACAGAATCATAGCGAGTAGCCAATGTGATTGTGTACCTTAACAGTCCAGTTGCTGGCACTAGCATAGCGCTTGTTTGTTTTTATCTGAACAAGAAATATCATATGTTAGTGAGAGGATGATGGTATCTTCCGGTTGAGCTTATACAGTCAAATGCCTTTAAATTACATCTTCAGGTACATCCTCGGGGATATCAAAGACTGCATCCAGGGGATACACTTTGGTGATCTCCATCAAAGAACCATCTGGTAACCTGAGGTGAAATATTATGTTAGCCAAGTCATTAGGCATATAGATTATAAAAGGAGACATGGGCAGACAATCTTACACACGTGATTCATCAAATTTACCACGTCGTAGACTTGTTTCAAATATGTTTAAAGCCTGTATCAATAAAAAAATCAGTGAGGCAGTCATGACACAGTCTCCAGGGCAAAAACAACCATACAGATTTATGGTGATATATCTTCAACTCACCGGCACCCATGTGCCAACAAGAATTTCAGCACCTGCTGCAGCAAGCGATTTTGCAATTGCCCAGCCATAACCGTTGTCATCTGCGATGCCGGCAATGAATGCTCTTTTGCCTGTGGTGAGGAAATTCAGTAGTTCAAAACTTCAAACTTGAGAAACTTCCAATTACAATTTAAACTACCAAGTAGATAAGTATGCCTTTATAGTAAACATGAAGTGATATTATCAAATGTTGACTTTTGCAACAATTTTTAATACGTTGCAACATGTTAGAGGCAGTTACAAATTACAATTTTTTTAACTAGAGCCAAACAAAAATATTCAAATGAAAATCCATCCAGAAGACGCTGTACATTAGACTGCATCAAGTAAAAGGATACCCTCAGCCCCAGTGACTAGAATATAAGGATTATATGTATAAACTTTGTTGCAAAAACTTTTAAGGGGTTTATTTATTGGCATTTAATGAAATGTAACTCACGTTAAGGCCACAATAGTAAGTAATTGTTGGCCTCAAATACTGAAATGTGATGAGTAAAAGGAGTTTTAGAAATGGTAGTAGGTATACCTTTTAAATCAAGAGACAGTCCAGATGAAGGTCGGCTTTCACCAGCTTCGGCCATTGCCTTGGGTACGAAACTCTCATTTTGAGCACAAGATGATGCAAAGCTGCATGTAAGAGATTTTACAGATGATATATTACAAGAACTTGAAAGTTTAAACCAAGATTTCCCATTTGGTTCTAAGAAAACACTTGGAAATGCTGCCCCCAAGATTCTCCGAGCTGGTATAATAGAAGGTCTCACTGCAGCAATCTGCAAGCCTGAAGCTGCAGCTACTGCCATCTCCAGTCAACTGAATCTTCAGGAAACAAATCGCAGCCTGAAAAACATATCTGAGTTAAGCATACATTACAAAGTTAAATTACGTGTTTATCACATTTTCCGTGAAGCCAGTTGGTCTGCATTTTTACAGCTTTTTCTAATTCGCACGATTGTACAAGATGCAAAATTTTCTTAGCAGTCAACTTTCTCCTAACCATTCTACATAATGAGTTATCTATTATGGATTCATCCTCTTGCATCTCTCACAAAGATTAAAATTTTGATCAATCCACCTTATATTGGGTGCTTTTCAAAGCCATCGAATGTGGTTTTCAACCAATCATATACCCTCCACTAACCTCCAATTTCCTCTATTTCTCTTTTCTACAATTCCACAACTCGTAACTATACAGATGTTCCAAGATTGAAACAAAATTATGTTCAGTGAGGACTAACGTACCCTAGCCAATTCAAGAACAATGCTAGAACAGAAAATATGAGAACTTGGCATATGTCACTAATGCGCACAAAATACACATCAATTGGGAAAACAGAAAGGAATTAAACCTAAATCCCACAAAATAATGAGCTAAGAATATTAACCATAATGATGAAAATTGAATTCCTGGAGAGAGAAAATCTTATCACCAACCATGTGCAACTCAAATACAGCAAGCTAAATGGTGTGAGCTGCATAAATGCTAACGAAAATTCACCTATTTATACACATTTCATTCACAATTAAACTTAAAAGAACATATGGGTTATGATTATGAAGCTATTTACTTACCAAATTGTTCGAGACTTCGAGTTGCAAAAGGCAGCCGCAGGGTAGTTTTGAATTCGAGAGGGAGTGCGGCAGTAGTGTTCGTTTTCCTTACCTTAGAAACGATAGAAGACGACAGTTTTCGCACATGTGCGAATTGGGCTTGAAGGCTTTCTAGTTTGGGATGATAATAGGCCTATAGATCACATGTTGGGCTTTGTTATACTATGTAGCTCTGTTAGGGCTGTTAAGCCCATCACAATCAATATTAGTATAATATTGTCCGCTTTGGATCAAACCCACACGGTTTTATTGGGTCCAACCTCAAAAAGTGAACAATCACTCTTTCAACTTCTAATGTCGGACTTGGGTTGAACACACCCAACAATCTCCCCCTTAAACCAAGGACCACACAACTATATCTTTCATCCTCGCATAGACCATCTTGCACTATCGCCACACCTGCGGGACACGCCACCTGACAACCACCTTGGTCAGGCTGACTTTTGACACAAGGCACACCGCCAAGGGCACGACTGAGGGCCTCCACATTAGGCACGCAGTTCCCATCCCAAGCACAAGCAACCATGGCCCTGATACTACTTGTTGGGACTGCTAAGCCCACCACAACCAACATTAGTATGATATTGTCCACTTTGGGCCAAACCCGCACTGTTTTATTAGGTCCAACCTCAAAAAACCTCATACTAATGTGGTAGGACTCTCACTTATATAGTGAACAATCACTCTTTCAACTTCCAATGTGAGACTCGGGTTGAACACACCCAACAAACTCTAATGGGTTTATGAGTTTCTCTATGAATATGTAAATGATATAATTGTGTCGTGATATTTTTTGACAGAGCACAAATAAAAAGTTGTTCGCTTCTGTTATTGCTTTTGTGTTATCGTACAAAATCTTTTCAACTTTGGGTAAGGGGGTCAACTACGAACCCCTATTATGTTTGGGACAAATACAATTAGAAAAATAAAGTTTTTTAGGTGGGCAGAAGAACAAGTTCTCATACCTAACACCTTTCTGCTTCCACCTTAAATAGATGAAGCCTTATAATACATGTAAAACCAAGAAATATTCTTAGCCCTGTTGAGTGTAGAGTGCTACTATTAAGGTTGAGGTATAACCGCAGAACCCAGGGTGATCGGTTCTCTTGGGCAGGCATAAGAACAGACTATCTTGCTTACCCCAACAATTGACTCCTTTAATGAATGTTAAATTCATATTTGATTCTCGAGGTTTCTAAGTTATGAGTACGTCTTAATGTTGATGTTTAAAGTCCAAATCGAGAGATGTTATTCCCATAGTGGTGCATAGCCTTGATGAAAATCCAAAGCCACCAAATGTAGGTTCTACCTTGAGAAATACTGTCAAGGTCTTCTATAAAGTGATCTCCAGATCAGTTTCGGCCTTTAGGTTCTACCTTGAGAATTTTGATCAAAGCCTTCGAAATTGAGACTGTTGGTCATAGGTAAATTTTGCATGCTAACAATTATTTGTAGAAAAGAAGTGTGGGAAATCTTGGGCTCGGACAACTTCTACCATGTGCACACCAAAAGTGATGAAATATATGTGGTGTTAGCCTTCACTAATGATCTCATGTGAGGTGTTGAGGTTATTTTCTGGTGGTTGGGAGAAAATTGCGACTGTGTCTGAGCTCCTAAAGATTCACCTAAAAATCACCCATCTGATGATAATGAAACCAGGCGTTACTTGCATGCGTTAGCACCGCGTGGTAACCTTTACAATCATCCACCATATTTTAAGCACATAGTCACCTTTTGTAGTCTTGTAACACCTTTAAAAGATGCTACATAGACTATTGCTTTCCATCACTTTCAATGTTAATTCCTTAAGTATCCAGCTGCATTCAGACACATTAAATAGCATCGTCATGCGATCCACATTTCATGTGGACATCTACGACCGGTCATGCTCAACAGTGGGTGTCATCATGCCACCAGCCTTATGTAGGTATGCCCTAGTTCCAACTTGGTCGTGCATGTTGTGCCTCAAGCATGACCATGTGTGTCGTGGCTCCTTCTCCTCCGGTCAAGTGTGATGTGCCTCAACTTGGCAATGTGAACCATGTCACCCCGCATGTCCTTGTGTGCATGTCAACTGGTCGTGCATGCCTTGTCTCAGGCGCAATCGTGTGCCATGTTTTCATGACTCATCGATCGTGCTATACTAGTCCTAACTGAGCAAATCATGTGTGTCCTCAGCATGTCCCCTAACTGATACCATTTTCAGGCCTTTCTCATCCGTCTTGGCCATATCATTTGTCCATTTCCATTATCCTTCTTGAGTCCCCAACACGCTTGAGTCTTCCTTATCGATGGACCTTTGATCTTGAGCCACGTGATATGGGTCGTGGCATTATTCATGTGTGGCCAACCGCCAACTCAATCATACCACTCAAGCTATCATTCCAGGTATATTTTTCATCCATCCAACACATCCGAATTGATGCTGATTGAGAGAAAATTTGTACTTCTAATCCAGGTATGGTTAATGTGGACATACTGACCAAATTATCCCGGGAACTTAGTTTCTTATCTGAACCTGGAACGGTCAGAGTGAGCATACCGACCAAATCATCTTGGGAGTTAAAATTTGAAATATCTTATCCGGGTTTGGTTGGTATAGGCATAGTGACCTAATTATCCTAGGAGTAGAATTTCTGACTTTTTGAACCTGGAATGGAGTTAAAATTTCAGGTTCAGGTTGGTATGCGCATACTGATTTTTTAAAACTTTTTTAGATCAATCATTCAAAGATGCTGGGAAAATGCCTAGTGGTGATTACAATGATTGAAATTGACATCTAACCTAATTAGCCTCTAGCATAACTATCATATTTCAAGGATTTCTAAATTATATGTCAACCAGACTGATCATCTTTACTATTATAGATTAGAGATCCAATAAAAACTGTAGCATCGCCCTCAGGGATATTAACTTGTTTCCCGTGAAAATCATGACCATTTGGCAAAGAGGAGTGTATCACGCATCAATATCACTGTAGAAAACAAGGATATTCTACAACTGTAACGCCACTTGATCCAACCATGATCTATGTTGTCCAAACTGTAAACACCTTAAAAAATACAGATCCGACGAATCAATATTAATGGAAACCCAAAAATAAAACCATAAACAAAATTTCAAACACAAGATCTGTAAAATCGTATCGAGAACAATACATTAACGTGAACAACTTAATCGAGTTATCATCATAAGTACAACAACCTAATCGATTAGGTTGAAGAACAAAACTAATATGTGGAGACAAATCTCACACTTATTCAATAACGAAAACATTAATTAAAATAAACTTTTGTTCCCCATATCCCTTAATGGGAAGATGGGGAAACATATTGAAGAAGAAGGGCTTCGGAAAAGTTGGAAAGAGGGTTGCGGCAAGAGAGGGTTTGCGGCTAGTATAGTATGTATGCACATACTGATTGATATTATAAGATTGGTGGAATATAGTTGCATGATGGTCATCAACATGTTTAATGGACTCTAGGCCCTTTCTCTATCCATTTCTCGCGGCCAACTCCCGACTGTTTCCAATTCAATGAACCTTATTGAACACCCAGCTAGCTCCGAACTGATTTCATCATGGCCACGAGTATGTTATAGACCACAAAAGTTCCTAGACCAAGCTCACCTAAAAAACTAATTTGGTCCGGAACATATGGTGAAGAACCATATAGCAGTCCCGGAATATAATCTTGAAAAATCTTTCCGAATTCGGAAGCATCCATTCATGAACAACTTTATTTTATTCATTTAAGAGGTTACAAGTTCCATCTAATCGAGTAGTCTCCTTAGATTCAAACCTCTGACATGCCTCTGAATGCACTTGTCTAAGCTTACAATTGAATCGGTTAGCTAACTCACAATGATTCATCTCTTAACTCGACTCCGCACCACTTTTGTGAATTCACATTTAAAGAATGAGGGATCACTCGATTCCACCTCCAACCCACAAAGAATAAGTGCTCCACACCACTTTTGGGAATTCACACTTTTGAATTTTACCTTGGGAAGATAGTAAACTATGAAAATGTCTCTTCTGCGTGTTTAATAAGCATTGCAAAAAAGATGTGGTAAAACCGTTGTATAATGGTTGTAAGGTGGAAGATACCACATTATCCGTTTTATTAGAGCTTTCTAACTTGAAAGTTGTGAATTGATGGACAGAAATCAGTATTAGTAAGTTGCTAAAATTCATGAATATGATATTTCTCTCCGGAAACAACCACCTTGATAAACAACTGTTCAAAGAAGTTGTTGTGCCCTGTGGGCCTGAAGTATCATAAAATCAATACTTTTGAAATATGATTGCATACTATATCGAAAAAACACTCAGAAAATATTGAATGCCCAAATTATGGTGCACCACGCTATAGAAAGAATAAGTCCAACGATGATGTTGTCGGGGTTGGGAAGATTGGGCAGAAGACATTGTCCTCGGTAAAATCCATTTGGTGTCTCCCAGTCATTTCAAGATTGAGAATATTGTTTGGAATTGTTGGAGATTCAAAGAATTTGATGTGGCATGTGGATAGAGAAGCACCTTATGACAATATGATAAGACACTCAGGCGACGCCGAGCAGTGGAAGAAAATTAATGCAAAATTTCTATATTTTCGTTTAGATGGTTAGAATTTGAGGCTGGTTTTGTGTACTAATGGAATGAATATGTTTGGCAATATGTCTTCGAAGCATAGCTCTTGCCCTATCATGTTGGTGATTTATAATCTTCCCCCGTACTTGTGTTTCAAGCGTAAGTACATGATGTTTTTTTATGATTTCAGGCTCGAGGCAACCAAGGAATGAATTGACGTGCACTTGAGACCTCTTATTGAATATTTGAAGAAGTAAGGGAAGGGAAAGGAAAAGTGTTGTATGCATTTATGATGAATACAAGAAAGAGACTTTAACCTTATGATCTATGTTGTTTTGCACAATTAATGACTTCCACCCATTTGGTAATTTGTCTGGATATGTTTGTAAGGTTCATAAAGGTTTTCCTATATGTGAAGATGCAATTGATTATCGACAACTGAAATTTGGGAAGAAAACTTTGTGCATGGGGCAACGTTGATTTCTTGATGGGAAGAGTGCATACCGGAACGATGAAGTACATTTCTTGGGTTAAAGGGAATGAAGAAAAGCACTGGTACATCTAACATGATAGTGAGTGCATAATAAGGTAAAGGGTATGCATGTAACCTTTGGAAAGAAGAAAGCAGTTCCTAAAGTTAGCGAGAAAATTCCATGGAAGAAATGTTCCATTTTTTATCTACCTTATTGGGAATCATTAGATGTTTGACATTGAGCAGAACGCGTGTGAAATTTTGGTATGTACTTTTCTTAATATTCCATGGAAGACGAAAGACAGTTTGAATGCAAGACTTGACCTGGTTAATTTAGGTATTAGGAAGGATCTTGCTCCAGAGCGCAAGAATAGAATAATGTAGTTGCCCTCTTATCCCTACTCATTGTTGAAGGAGGATAAGAATACCGTTTGTACATGCTCGAAAGACACCGAAGTCCCTATTGGTGACTGTTCCAATATTGGCAAATTCGTGACTGAGGATTCAAAACTATCTAGTCTAAAGTCCTACAATAGTCACGTACTGATAAAGCTTTCATAATATTTTATAAAAATTTCAAAGGTGATATCAAATATGAAAATATTCATCCAATGGAATGCTTTCTAGGGATTATATGGTGCTCCTCAGTTGCTAGCTTAGTTAACCAAAACTAGTTTCATTCATTACAAGTCAATTTGCTTACTGGACACTTGATAGCAATTGATACTTAATACCAATTGAAATAGTGACTAGAAAATAACAAGTCCATCTGATTACTGGAAAATATATAGGTTCATTTGCTCACTGGAAAATAAACAAGTTACTGGACAATAAACAAGTACACTAAAGGTCTTCGTTAACATTGTAACAGTCATTTGATTGGGTTGATGAATTGGTTGGTTTAGGTGAAGAGACTGTTGAACAAATGGTGTATTAAAATACAATTGAATACAATCAATAATCGTTTTATATTAAAATATTTAAGTTTTTTAATTAGAGCAGAAAAATGTTATCAATTCAATTTTAGTTTTAACTAAGGATATTGCATTAACAGATAGGGAAAGTTTCACTAAATATTATTATATAATTATTTTTCAATTTATAATAACAAGACAAATGAATTAGGGTATAGGGTTGAAAACTCCATTCACACAGCACGTGGATATATGTACCCAATTCTGAATTATTTATCCCAATTTGACCTATGTCTTTGTCCCAATCTTTCTCATTCACCATAATTGTAGGTCATGGTGATTTTATAGCTGGAATATTCATATGAGCTTACAAGATTCAAGTTTAAGTTCAGTCCCCACCGAGTTGACAAGAATTTCCATCCTCCTTCCTATTTCGGATAGCTCCTGTTGTCTCCTTTTGTATCTTACTATTTACATATTCATGAATACCAAATGAATCCCTATTTTATTACTCATAAGGTTATGCCATTTATTTAGGGAATTAACATTTCGTGGTTGTATTTATTTTAGCTAATACCAAATGGGAATATTTAGGTAATACCAACTGGGAGTTTTTATTTTGCTGGTTGTATTATTTATTTATTTTTGCTGCTGATTAGAAACTGGTCTTATTTTTTATGTCAATTGTTTGTTCAGTATTAATGTCATATTATTTTTTATCCGAAAATTATTTGTGTTTGTGACACAATTTACATAATTCATGGCTAACAAGTCACACCTCAGAAGTGCAAAGAATGGAAATTCCCGGAGCTAGAAGATCCCGTCGTACCAGATGTAGATGCAGAAAATTAGGAGCACAAACAAGAGGATTAAATTCAAACTGAAGCCATGGTGGAGGAAGTGGTGGTGCTAAAGAGGAGGAGAATATCGAAGCCAACCAAAAAATTGCATAACAAACTATACGAGGAATCAAAAGACTGAGAATCTGATAGAGAGGGTGAAATTTTTTACTAGTTCAAATTCACGAAAGAACAAAAGCATCGAGGAACTTCAACATGCCAGTCAGAGTTATATTGGGAAAATATTTGAAACCCCTAGAGATGAGATTCGACTCCCCTCTTCAACCATTGATCCAGAGGGATAAATGGTCTAGCTACGTTGGCTATGCATTTAGAGGCACATTGAGTTTGGGACATGGCCGACATGGAGACATATCCCACAAAGTGTCTAGGATGATGCTTAGGAAGACATCATGGTAACCTATGGATACTACTAGAAGTGTTTGAGTTACTTATTGTTTTAAATATTTATGCCATAAATATTTATGTTATGATGTGTTCTGTGAAGGATAGCTGGGATATTGTACCTGAATTTACCTCTGTTGAAATGAAGGATTTGAAGAAAAAGTGGAGAACGTACATTGGAATAAAAAAGCGCAGCTAGGAGACAAAAGTAGCAAACAAGTTTATAGGATTGAAATCCTCGTATGTACCCCTTGGAAATTTTGCAAGTAGAAGGACAAGCGGGAGTGGAACGATTTGTGAAGTACATGTTGACCTTAATGTTTCAGGTACAATCTAGTGACATAATGAAATATCCATTTTTAATGATGCATGTACCCAAATTAAGCTGCTAAAATCTCAGTAACATTTTGTTTCTTATTTTGTACAGGAAAAAAGTAAGGTAGGAAGGGCCAATGCAAAGTTGAGGGGCTGCACTCAAAGAACCGGAAGTGCCGATAATTAGAAAGTTAAGCGGAGGCTTGTTAAGAAGTGGAACCACAAGAATATCAATGAATTGATAGGATAAATATTGAGCCATGAGGATGCGAGGACCAAGGTTGATAGACTGAATTATAAGTTGGACCAGTTCCTTATTTTTCTAGAATCTAATATACATGGTGGGAAACTCCAAGACCCTAGCATGCGAGATCTAGAACCAATCATTGTAAGTAAATAATTTTTCTTATACCAATCATAACATATGAAAAGTAGTATCCAAGTTTCATTTCTAATTTGATAAATTAGTTAATGATATCAATCTTGTTGCAGCAAACTTAATGACGAAAAATATAGTGGGAAGTTGGTGGTGAGAGGAAAGGAAGACATTCTAGTCATCGCTGTGGAAATTGGAGAGGGTGCGTTACTACAACTACTATTAGGGATGCATTGTTCAGATATAGTTTGAGAAAATGAGGTAGCATAACAACTGCTAATGGAATCCAAGGGCAGTTGTTAAGCTCTACCCAATGCTCCCAGATGGAAAAAAAAGTGGATATGGTGTGGTACATGTCAGCTTCCAGAATTTAGTTTTTGAGAAAACTGATTTTGCAAGGGTCAATGAGGATGAGCTCCACTCATGGCTTTAGAGAAGCACCAATCCTAAAACAAAGGATTGGGTTGTTGGGGCTACCTCGACATTTGGTCAAAGTAAGTCCAACTTTCTTTCTCATGTTACTTAAATATCCAAATAATTAACCTGACATTCTATTAATAAAACACCCGCTCACAATTTTATTTTCATTCATTACAACTACTTGTACAATAACATAACCGACACAGATCGCAAGTGAGTCAGATTCATACTCACTGAACATATGCAGACCGTAGTAAAATTGAATTCGCCCTGTCTCCTCAACTTTTTGTTACTGGTTTCATGTACCGTAATTGATGGAGATCAGGGTACGACTACCACCATAAATAAAGACATTCCACGTCTTGATCAAACATTCAAGGGTTATGTTC
>JAULKM010000007.1:16134289-16145312 GCA_032355605.1 Rubia tinctorum
TTCAGCAGCCAAGCTCCAGATGGGATCAAGAGCTTCGGGAGCTCTCTTTGCATGGCTTCCATTTCTCTTGGCAATTTTGTTAGCAGCATGCTGGTTAACATGGTGATGCATATCACGGCGAAAGGCGACAGGCCTGGGTGGATCCCCAGGGACCTGAATTCTGGCCATATAGATAGGTTTTACTTCCTCCTCGCGGGACTCACGGCCATTAACTTCCTCTTCTACCTCATGTGTGCAAACTGGTACAAGTCTCTTGAGTTTCATGAGGAGAGTAGAAGGAAGAGGAGAATCGAAGAGGATGATCGCGACGGGAGGGTTGATGGCGGTGATCATCATGATCGGGAGGAAAATCTCGTGCTCGAGAATGTTTGATTAGTGTTGATTTCGAGCTTGCTTGACTTAAGGTGTTTTTTTATTTGCATTCTCTTTTGAGTGGGAGGGATTTGAATTTTGGTTGGAATGTTGGTGGTTTTCAATTATGTTTGTGTTTTGTTTGGAAACTCATGCCTAGTAGCTTTTCCGAACTAAGGAATAAACATGCCCATTTGTCTTACTCTTATATTCGTCAGCATGCAACACTTGTTCATATTCTGAATATTGCTCGACTGTTTTTTTTTTAAAACTGAACGCACTATTAGAAAAAGTTATTTAGCATTTAGCATTTTTGAGTCTGGTTCAGGAAAAAACAAATTTAACCTTTTACTTGGATTGTATGAAGCAGAAGTTAAAAAAGCTAACACGTTTTTTGCTTAATTTAATGCAGTATTAGAAAATTTGATTTAATACTTGGTACTTTTTTTTAAAATGGAAAATCGAAGTGAAAAGTTATTTATCTTGGTTATAATAAAATGATAACACTGGAGAATGCCCTATTAAAAACAGTGATCAAAGGTGGTTCCTTTGTTTTGTGAGGAACCGCATTTGTGGGGAGGTTCGACTCCTATCCTAAGGCTGCCTTTCATTTTAAAGACGATTCAAAATATGGACATCGATTAAACGTGGTTCTAAAACTAATCTATTGTGGAACCGCATTTAATAAGTTGTTTTTGTTGATATGTTTGTCCCAACTTTATAAAGTTTTAGGGTTTTCCTTATGTTTTAGTTTTTTTTTATTTGGAAAACTGTCTCCTCTCTTCGTTCACTAATCCACCCTCTTCTTCATCACAAATCTGAACCCCCTTTCTCCATCACTTTTTTCTTCAACACAACTACACATCCACCCCTTCTTCTTCATCACTCAATCTGCATGTCCATCTTCATCACCCACCCGATCCACATCCACCCCTCAATTGTTGGCATTGGAAAGCCTCGACATCATCATATACGGATGCGCCTTGGTCAAACCCCGACGTCACCACAAACGGTTGAGGTTGCGTGAATCCCTGTCGAAAAATCCGGTTGCATCTTTGTTTGCAGCACTTACAATACCGCGAGAAAAAACCTTACGCCATTGGGACTATTCACTTTAAAGTAACATAAAAGGTCTAATCGACTCATTTAAAAATATAACACAACTGATAGCTTTTTAACTCTATCTTTTGTTCACGTTTGGGGTTAGCGCGGCTGAAGTTAGCTTCTAAGCCGGATCTTATAAAAAAATCACGAGTTTTTAATGAGTCTTTTGATCTAAAATAAACATGAAAAATTTAAAGTCAAAGTATACTCTTAATACCTCTCACTTTTGACTTTGAATTTCCAAAAATAAAAAATAAAAATCAAAGCCAGGTGTCCAATTTCTACTAGTGAGGAAACCACTGTTTTGAAATCTCCATCGCATGTTTCTCGTACCACTAGATATCTCCATAAAAAAGTGTTTAGTACTGGGTTCAAACCATCGGTATTGCTAGTCATTATTAAATCTCTATCGGACTATCACACAGGATGTAAACGGACGGATTCATATTATCCATCAATATTGGCATATTGCTGGATTGGTAGAGGAAGAATCTTTACTTATATGTATTAATTTCTAGGGAAATATACCAATATAACTCTACTTATTTAAATAAATATCAATATAACCCTAAATAATTTTTAATGTAAAAATTACTTTAACTAGTTAATGTAAGTGCCTATATTACTGTCAGACCCTAATTTCGGAATTGACTTCCATTTTTCGGCATTGACTGTATGTAAAATGTCCAAAATACAATTAGTGTTAAAATTTGAATTTGAGTTGACAAATTTACCCTTATAGTTCGCTGGACCACCGCCGGACCACCGCCAGACCACCGTCGAACCGCTGTTGCATTGTCGTCGTAACAGGTAGGGTTATACCAGCTCATTATGAAAACTGATAGAATTATATCAGCACATTCATAAAACTTATAGGGTTATATAAGCACATTCGTAAAAAGTGTAAGGTTGTATTAGTACATATTATAAAAATTTAAGTGTGTGGTACTCGGTTGACCTTAACGGGCAATCACATCATTATATACATACCATTATCACATTATAACATCTTGTGCACCATAAAATTTGACATCATAACACCATCATTCATGTTAAACCCCATCATCACATATTGTAGCTTCATTTTAAAATCCATCAACATTAAAAACCCTAGGTCGAATAACACAACAAAATAACAACCACACACAACACCAAAGGTCATACAACCATCAATGCAGACTAAACACAACAAAATAAATAAAATATCATCAAAATCCATATATTCTATAATATGTGTTGATATAACCCTACACCTTTTGCGAATATGCTGATATAATCTTATAACTTTTAGGAATGTGCTGGTATAACCCTATCACTTTTCATAATGTGCTGATGTAACCCTACCTGTTATGGCGGTGGTGTAGCAGTGGTCCAGCGGCGGTCCGACGGTGGTCCAATAGTAGTTCGACAGTGGTCCGACAGTGGTTTGACGGTGGTCCGTATACAATATTTGTGGTATTAATGACTCTAAGGGTAATAACGTCATTTCCTATTTTTTGTATTTTTATTTTTTCGTAAGGGCAAAATTTTATTTTTGCGAAATTCTGGCTAAAAACTTTCAGAGAGGATTACATTGGCACTTGCACTGGTTATCTAGGGTTATATTGACACTTTCGAACACCGAAAAATTATATTGACACTTATATCAAATAGGTAGGGTTATAAAAGCAGTTATCTCTAAATTATAACACGCAACCTCGTACTCATGTGGAGATCTTCATTGTACAACTCCTTGATCATTGTAAATTTGTAATGTTTAACATCAGTATTTCACAGCCACCTTAAGGGACACCAAAACCTTTTCTGAAGCTGAAGATGCGTGCATGGGTGCTTTATATACTCAATCCGTTCCAACATAGTTTGTACAGAATTTTCTTCACGATTTTCAAGAAAATTTTGACTGTTAATAACTATAATTATGTATAATAACGTCAAAAAATTAATATTTAGTAACTATTTACTACGACGAATCCAACAATATCACATATAATAATTGTTAGAATAAGTCGAGTTTCCGATTAGATTAGTTTTGTTATAGATAGATTTGTTAACTAGACTAGAGTGCAGTCAGTAATACAATATTCATTATGGGAAATGCAGCTTATCATGATATCAGAGCAGAGTTTTGATCCAACTTTCTAAAACCCTAAAAATCATTCGGTCGCCTCCCTCCTTCTTTTCCAGCGACCGACTTTCTCTCCTCTCCCTCTCCGACAAATTTTTCTGGCACCACTCGTCATCATGGCTAGTGAAAAATTGTCTTACAACACTCTTCTTCATATGATTTAGATTAAACTCACCCCTCCAACTATCTTCTCTGGAAATGTCAAGTTGGCCATGTTCTTAAACCTCAGAAGCTCTTCTGTTTTGTCGATGGATCAAACCCATGTCCGACTCTCCCTCATCCGTCGCCGGCCAACCCGTCTCTCTCCTTCTTCTTCGTCACGTCGAATCCTCCTGGTGGAATCAAAACTGATCGGCAGGTTGCCTACAAGAAGGCCAAATAGGAATATGATCAATGGATTGATGAAGATCGCAGGGTTTACGGTTTTTTGTTCTCCTCACTCACACCTGAAGCCCTCGCAGAGATTCCAAATTGTTCAACTGCCAATAAAATCTGAGATAGCATTGCCGAAATCTTTCATAACAACAGTACATCCACCATTCTTCGTCTTCGTGCTGATGCCCATGGTACACGTAGACGGGTACTGTTCATGAACTTAATCTCCAATTTAAGGATATTTTTGAGAAAATTTCTCTTATGGGTTCTCCCATTACGAATGATGATCAAATTATTTGGTTTTTAACTGCTCTTGGTTTATAATTCAAAAAAAAATATGCCACGTTGATTAATTCTTCACCTACACCATTATATGCTGACATTTTGTCTCGTGCCAAAAACCATGAGGCATTTTTGAAAAATTTACAGGGCACACACCACCGACATCAGGCCCGGTGGCGTTCACTGCAGGCGAACATCCCTCAACCAGCTGCGCGTGGGATCATGCGCCAGTGAGAGGCGGTGGCTCGTACGATTCATGCACTGCTAGGGGTGGCGAATTCGGTGGCTGCCAAGGTGGCAGAGGCGGCTGGCCTGCTCAGTCCGCAGCTGGTGGTTCTGGTTCAGGTCGTGGTTGGTCGTACTACACTGGTGTGGTCGGCCTTGTCAATTTGTTGCGACTTGTTACAAAATGCTGGCCCAGACTCGCCATTCAAATTTGACTTATTTTGCTGAAATTTTTTCAGTCATTGCTGCAGTTAGGGCCATCTACTCGAACTTCTGATTGGTACGTTGACTATGGTGCGACTAGTCAAATGGCCGGTATCTGGCTTAGAGAGTGTCACCCCCTATTCTGGTAATTCCCATGTTTCTGTTGGTAATGGTGCCTCTATTTAGATATCTCATATTGGTGATTCTTGGATTTCTGATGATTTGTGTTTATTTGATGTTCTTGTTGTTCATGAGGTTACTAAGAATCTTCTGTCTATTAGTAAACTGACCAGGGATTTAAATATTTTTGTCATCTTTGATGACCGGAACTATGTGATTCAAAACAAAGTTTCCAATGCAATTGTGGGCAGGGGACACAATGAAGGTGGCCTTTACATTTTGGACAGAGGCGAGGCAACTCTAGTTTCTTTCTTACAATAAATTAAAGAACGGGCATCCTACGAGTTTTGGCACGCTCGACTAAGACGTGTACTGACTGTAGTTATTTCCAGTTTACAAAAGTCTGGTTTACTTTCTATTTCCTCTTTGTTGCCTAAACTTCAGACCTGCGCCTCCTGTGTTATGGTGAAAGGTCAATGGTTGGCTTTTGTTCAGAACCATAAACGTGTTGCGCACGTAATCGATTTCATACATTGTGATATTTGGGGCCCTTCTCCTATTTTATCATCGAATAATTTTTCTTATTATGCTTTATTTGTGGATGATTTTTCTCGCTTCACTTGGTTAATTCCACTTCATCGCAAGTAGGACTTTGTTGACACTTATTTACAGCTTGAAGAGTTAGTCGAGAATCAGTTTAATCCAAAAATAAGGTTTTTCAGAGTGACAGTGGCATATAGTTTTCAAACACTCGACTACGTTCCCATTTTACAGCCAAGGGTATCCACCATCAGGTTTCGTGCCCGTACACTCTGGAGAAAAACGGTCAATCTGAGCGCAAACATAGACATGTCATTGAAGTTGTTTTAATCGCATATGCACATTTCTCACTGGGATGATGCTTTTGCGAATGGTGTCTACACCATCAACCATTTACCTACTCCAGTTCTTCAAGGGTGCTTCTCCTTTTGGGCTTCTTTATGGTCGTGATCCTATAAACTGGAACTTTCATCCATTTGGGTGTCGTTTTTTCATTTATTCTCTCATTTGCATAACACAAGCTTGCTCCACGGAGCATTCCTTGTGTTTTTATCGACTACATCTCACACTAAGGGTTTTGATGTTTTTACCCTTCTAAAAGCAAAGTTTTTGTCACTCGCCATGCTAAGTTTGACAAAACATACTTTCCTCTCACCTCATCCACTACCTCAGCAACTGATTCTGCTTTCTCGACTTTGGATATATTTGCCTATATTGATCCTGATGGTGTACCCACTGCCAGTCTTTCCAATTCAGGACAATCGGCTCCGGCTCCGTGCTCCATTTGCTCTTCAGATTTTGATCAGGCGCCTTTTGTTCCACCTGCCACCAGTCTCTCAGGCAGGTAGTCTTGTGCCTTTATCTCCGGCTCACTCGCCGCTGCCTGTCTACCTATCTCGCCTGAGCATCTCCCTCCGGCCTCTCCTCCCAGGTCGCACATTTATCGGATGACTACTCGGTCAGTAACTGAGGCTATTTAGCGTTAATACTATTGGGATATTATAGCTCATGGTTTACTTGTTGCTTTACTTGCACAGTCAGAACCCACTGATTATCGCACGGCTCTTCATGATCCTTCATGGGTTTCTGCTATGGATGATGAGATTGCTGCACTTCGTGGAAAACGTACATGGGATTTGGTTCCACGCCCATTGGATGTAAATATTGTTAGCTCCAAGTGGATTTATCGGCTGAAGTATCATCCTGATGGAACAGTTTATTGGAATAAGGCTCGGCTTGTAGCGTAGGGGTTCTCTCAGATTCTGGGTTTTGACTATGATCATACTTTCAGTCCTGTGGTCAAAGCCTCCACTGTTCGGACAGTTCTCGCCATTTCCACGATGCGTTCATGGCTACTTCATCAGCTGGATGTCAAGAATATTTTTCTCAATGGAGTTCTTGATGCTCTAGTTTAATATGGTGTAACATGTTGGCAGCAAGGATCTACTCCATGTAGATTATGTTTGTCGCTTGCGAAAGGCTATTTATGGTCTTAAGAAAGCACCTTGATCATGGTTTCAAAAAATTAGAAATAATCTGACCCAACTTGGTTTTCAGTACAGTTCGGCTAACACCTCTCTGTTTGTTCTTTCTCGGGGTTCATCGTTACTTTACCTTTTGGTTTATGTAGATGACATCATTCTTATAGGTAACGATTCGACACTTCTTTGGCAATTTATTGATCGGACACATTGAGAGTTTTCCATCAAGGACTTAGGCGCCCTTCACTACTTTCTTGGCTTGGAAGCATCGCATACTTTGTTAGGTTTACTTCTTGGTCAAGCTAAGTATGCCCAAGATATTCTCACTCGTGCTGGCATGACTAATGTTGTTCCGGTATCCACTCCATTTGTTCTCGGCTCGCAGCTGCATAGTTCGACCAGTCTTTTTTTTGAAACCAGACACTATATCGCTCTCTGGTAGGAGCTCTCCAGTACTTGACCATTTCTCGCCCTTATCTGGCTTTTTCGGTCAACATTGTCAGTCAATTTCTCCAGAACCCTTGTGATGATCACTTTGCTACGGTTACTTGGATTCTTCTATACGTTCGGGGAACGCTACATCTCGGTCTTACCTTTTGCTTGGCCATCTCTCCCAAGGTGTTAGGCTATTCTGATGCTGATTGGGCTCGCTGTTTGGAGACTCGCCGATCCACCTATGGGTATACTGCTTTTATTGGTGGACATATTATTTCCTAGAGTGCTAAGAAATAGCCCACTGTTTCTCATTCCAACACAGAGTCTGAGTATCGAGCTCTCCCCAACACTGCTTCAGAGGTCATTTGGTTGACTCACTTTTTCCATCTTCCGCTGTCTGGTTTGCCACTACTGTTAAACGACAACAGTAGTGCCATCTTCTTGGCTTAGAATCCAGTTGCTCACAAGCGGGTGAAGCACATCGACATCAACTATCATTTTTTTGAGAGTTGGTTACTTTGGGAAAGTTTCGTGTAGCTCATGTTTCTACTGCTCTTCATGTTTCATACATCTTCACCAAAAGACTCTCTCATCCGTTGTTCGAGTTCTTCAAATCCAAGCTTTGCATCGCTGAGCATCCGACACTTCGCTTGAGGGGGGTTTATAATAAGTCAAGTTTCTGATTAGATTAGATTTGTTATAGATAGACTTGTTGATTAGACTAGAGTCATACTAGTATTGGCCTTCCTTTTGTACTCTATTTATTCCATTTAGTAATACAATATTCATTACGAGAATTACATCTTATCAATAATATTGATGTTTATATATATATATATATATATATATTCAAATATGTGGTCAAAGTTTGCCAATGTTGACTGTCAAATAGTAAAAGTGCAGCTTATGCTGGGATAGGGGAAGTATACAGTTTTACGGTGTACTACTCCGCATATAGTCGTCGCATGATAGTAATTTGAGCAAAGTTCATATATAACCTTACCTAATTTACATAAGTGCAAATATAACCTTTTGATAATTGAAAGTGCAAATATAACCCTAGATAGTAAGTGTAAATGCAAATATACCCATTTTGGCAGATTGAGGCCAGAAAATACTATTTTAAGTGAAAATACTATTTTACCCCTCTGATAAAACAAAAAAAATTAAAAAAATATGAAATGTCTATAATGTCCCTAAACCTTAATTTTTCGTGGGTTGTGGTGGGCGGAGATGGTTGCTAGGTGGTGGTTGTGGTGGCCGAAGGTGGCGGTGGTCGGAGCTGGTAGTTGAGGTGATAGGAGGTGGCGGCCGGTGGTGGCTTGGCGGTGGTGGCCGGATATGGTTGTTATGGTTGCTGGGGTGATGGTTGTGGTGGTCGGAGGTGGCGGCTGGTGGTGGTGGGTTGGTGGTTTGGGTGAGAGATGTATGAAGAAGAAGAAGAAGAAGAAGAAGAAAATGGGTAGTTTGGGGAAATTAATTTTCAGCTTTGGCCCAAAGGCATTTTGGTCATTTGTGGCCGATCAATGGCTGGAAATGGTCAGTCAATGCTAAAATATAGTTTGTAGGGTTATATTTGCACTTATACAAAGTAGTTAGGGTTGTTTTTGGACTAAACATTATGTTGGGGCTATATATGCCCTTAATGAAGTATATAAGCCTGCTTAAGCCCATAAATGGATTTTCACCTACTCAAACCAAACATGAGATAGGTCTGCTAAGCCAATAAATGGCTTTTCGCAGGTGACATGTATAATCAGACCGAACAGGATCCTTGTGGCTGACATATTGTGCCATATAAACTGAAACGTCAAGAATACCAATAAGGAAAGCATTATTGACATCCAACTAATGCAGGGGCCACTTTCATATAGTGGCAATGGTAAGAACAGTACAGGAAGTACAAGGTTTGATCACTGGACTAAAAGTGTGATCAAAGTAAAATTCCAGTAGCTGGAAGAATACCGAAGCACAAGACGAGCCTTGTGGCGTTCCACAGTACCATCAGGGAGACACTTCGATGGAAAAACCACTAAAAACTGACAACATTCACATCAAGAGGACGAGGGACCAAATCCCACATATGCTGATGATGAAAAACATATATCTCATCATCTATCACAGCTAACTACTCGAGATTACGAAGGGCGATATAGTAATCTTAAAGCTCAATCTAAGTAAGTAAAGCCGCAAGAAGATTAGTAACAATATAATCATCAAGATGACGAGGGCATCGGGTGCCATTATGGGTCCAAGTAGTTATATGATAATTTTAAGCAGGTGGTGAATCAGGTGAACCATCAGACAAAGAAGCATCACTCGATGAAAAAGACCTAGATGAAACCATAGGAGAAACAGATGCGACTACTTATCAGAATCCAAAAAAGGTACATTGGCCGACATCTGAGGAGTCAAGTTAGTTAAGAAGATTGAACATAGAGCTAAAATCGATGAATGAGGAGCCTCAAAGGTGACATCAAGAAGCATGGGATCAATAAAGGAGGAAACATCCAAAGCATTGAAAGGTGAAGGACTCAAATCAGCAATGGCAACTGGATAACATGTCTCGTCAAACCTTAGCATGACAAGTAATGTAAACCCGACCAGAAGTAGTATCCTGACACTTGAAGCCCCTACACTGATAACTGTAACCAAAAAACACAAGGAGTGCTTCGAGGCGAAAGTTATGATCAGCATATGGGTGGACAAAGGGATAGAATCTACAACCAAAATGATGGAAGTTAGAGTATTCCCGATCAAATAAGATGCAATATGGTGAGACTCAATTAAGAATTGGTATAGGAAGGCGGTTTATGGTGTATAATGTAGTCTCAAAAGCATCATCCCAAGATGATAGTGGCTTGAGAGTGGAAAGATAGTGAGGCCCATTTCAGCGACATTGTCGGTGGTTGCATTCAGTAAGACCATTCTGCTCAGCATGTAGGGGAAGGAAATATGATGATGAATTCCTTTCATGGCAAAGTGAGTGTGAAGTCGAGTATTAAGGAATTATAATTGCCATCACTCTGAAAAACCTTAATATGAGAAGAAAATTTGTTTTCCACAAAAGCCTCAAATTGAAAGTAAACATGAATAAAATCAAACTTGCGATGAATGGGATAAAGTCACATAAATCTCAAATAATCATCCACAAAAATGGTGCAGTAAGAAAACCCATTTCTAGGTATAATAGGTGTTTGACCCCATAAATCACAGTGAATCAAATTAAGAACTTGCTTAGCTCATTTACATTTCTTAACAAAAGATAAATTTTGACCTTTTGCCATAACAGAGGGGGTGCATGTATGAGGTTTCGGAAAAGAAGAAATAGATAAATCTCCAGATTCAACTAACAAAGTAATAGTAATATTGGACACATGTCCTAACCGGACAAGCCACAACTAAAAAAAAGCCCAATTTTTATTTTGCTTAGAAAATAAACTAAAGTCTATTCACCTCGATCCAACACATATAGACCATCCTCTCTGTGGCCTCTACCCATGACTGCCTTGATTACTTTGTGCTGAATAACGAAAGAATGATTATAAAAAGTGATTAGAACACCAAGTTCCCTAATAAGCTTACTAATAAACAATAAATTCTTCGTAATATCAGGATTAACTTTAGGGGTGTTCAAATTGTCCGACCCGGCCCGACCTGGCCCGACCCGTTTTGACCCGGCCCATATGGGTCGGGTCAGGTCAATGTCCCATTTGGGTCGATATGGGTCGGGTCGGATTTTGACCCAAATCGACCCGTTTTGACACATTTGTAATTTTAC
>JAULKM010000007.1:16159434-16180423 GCA_032355605.1 Rubia tinctorum
ATGATGCCATTATCTCTGATTTGAGCGTTACCAACTATCATTCAATCAGAATAAATACGGACGTTATGCAATTAACACGAAGATAATGATGGATGTTATGCGATTAATTTCACTTCAAATCAGAAAAACACGTTAAGATTTCCCTCTATAAATAGGGCGTCGAGGATTCCAGAAAAGACACACCACTCGAGTGCTCCTTCTCTGTCTCTCGAGTTTTTCTTAACCTTTTTCTATCCCGAATTTCGTATTGTCCCTCTGGAGGACTGGTGATAGTACTTATGAGCCTAGCGTGAATCTAAGGTAACTCTTAAGGGTTTAAGGTGTTGCCTTCGGTGGTTTTATCCTGGGGAACGGTGCCCATACGGGGCTAATTCGTCTCAAGGGCAGTGAACGTTGTTCGCGACTCCACCTTTATGTGATTGCATGCTTGAGGAAACTTTATGTTCAAAATTTAATATAATTGATTTATTTCCAACATAATGTGCTACAGGACGTATATCAGAATACTAGCAAGTCATCATTTTTTTGTCTTCAACAACAAGCGCTGCAACTTTGCACAACAGGTTCTGTTTATGACATACATCTATAGTTTAAAGGTATTTTTGAACAACTTGCGGTTAAGGGTTCTCCTGTGAGTAATGATGATCAACTTTTGCGGTTCTTGACTGTTCTTGGTTCTGAATTTAAAGAATTTTCTATCCCCATTGCTGATCTTTCACCCACCCCGATGTATACTGATGTGGTTGCTCGTAAAAACCACAAAAAAATTTTGAGTAATTTTCAGGGTATTATAGCTCAAGGAGGCTCTGTATATGGATCAGTAGCTTTTCCAGCCACCGATACACCTCCAGGTGGCTGTGTGTGGGGCCACGCGCTTATAGACGTGCCGCCCGTGGTGGCTGGTTTTCTTGTCGCGGTCGCGGGAGGAATTTTGGCCCGTTCTCTAGTGGTTCTGGTCACATGTCTAGGCTTTAGTGCCAATGGTGTCGTAAGTAGGGACATGATGTCTCTACTTCTACTGTTTGGTTCCTCGCCAGTCTCAGACTTCCAATCTCACTCATCAATTCCAGTCTTCCCTACAGCTTGAGCCATCTACTGTTGCATTAGATTGGTACATTGACTTAGGGGCATCGAATCATATGAGTGCTTATTCATGAGCTCTTGAGAGTGACCCCTATACCGGTAATGCTCATGTCTCTGTTGGTAATGGTCATGGAATCTCTATTTCCGCTATTGGTGATTCTCATATTACACCCAGTTTATGTTTATCAGATGTCTTGGTTGTGCCTGATATTGCCAAAAAATTATTGTCTGTTAGTCCGCTTACTAAAGATCTTGGTTTTTTAATAACTTTTGATAACCGTTCTTTCGTTATTCAGCACAAAGTGACCGAGGCAATCGTGGGCAGAGGCCGTAGTGAGGATGGCTTGTATGTGCTGGATCGTGGTGAAGAGGCTTTAGTTTCATTCATTAAGCAAAAGAAAAGTCAAGCATCTTTTGAGTTGTGGCATGCCCAGTTAGGATATGTGTCCCATAGCATTATTTCATTGTTATTTAAATCTGGCGAACTATATATTTCTTTTTAAACCTCGTACCTGCGCTTCTTCTGTTATGGCGAAAGGTCATAACTGGTCTTTTGTTGAGAACTCTAAGCGAGCTATACATGTTTTGGATTTGAATCATTGTGACTTGTGGGGTCAGCACCTGTTTTATCTGGACACGAATTTACTTGTTATGCTATTTTTGTGGATGATTACTCGAGATTTACGTGGCTTTACCCTATTCAGCGAAAATCTAATTAAAAAAAAATGTTTACATGAAATTTGAGGCTTTTGTGGAAAATCAGTTTTCTTCTCGTATTAAGGTTTTTCAGAGTGATGGCGGTTTTGGATTCCTTAATGCTCGGCTTCGTGCGCACTTCGACACAAAAAGGATCCATCATTAGGTTTCCCGTCCTTACATGCTTGAGCAGAATGGTCGTGCTGTGCGCAAGCATCGCCACGTCGGTGAAATAGGTCTCACTATGCTCTTTCGCTTTCATATGGCAGTTTCTTTTTGGGATGACGCCTTTGAGAATACTGTTTATACTATCAACTGCATCCCTACACCAATTCGCAATAGCTCCTCTCCTTATGGCCTCTTATTTGATCGGCTGTTGTTATACTCTAACTTCCATCCCTTTAGTTGTAGAGTTTATCCCGTTGTTCGACGGTATGCTGATCATAAGCTTTCGCCCCAAAGCATTCCTTATGTCTTCATTGTTTACATTTCACAATACAAGAACTTTAGATGCCTTGATCCCACTTCTGGTCAAGTTTACATCACTCGTCATGCTTGGTTTGATGAAACATGTTATCCATTTACCACTGCTGACTCAAGATCTTCATCATTTGATTCCCTAGATATCTCTACATTCATTGATCCAGTGATCCCCGATCCTATAGCCTCTTCTTCGCCTACAGCTCTTTGCTCGATTTGCTCGATTTGCTCGATTTGCTCGATTTGCTCATCTAACTCACCATCGGACTCCCAGTTGTTGACTGGTTCTCTGGCCTCCATTTCTAGTTCGTTGCTGAATTTCCCTTGGTTTTTTGGCTCTTCTTCCCCTTCCGGTGGCTCTCCCAACTTGCCACCAGCTCAGACTCACTCTATAGGAACTCGAAATTATGAGATGATTCGACGGCCTTGCCATTTTGATGGCTATGAAGTTTACGATCTTGTAGCTACCTTACTCACTCAGATTGAGCCTCATGATTACCTTACTGCCCTTCGTGATCCTTATTGGGTGGCTGCCATGGATGATGTTGCAATTCATGTTGCAATTCATATTTAAAGAGATTCATATTGAGAACGGCTATTAAACTACACATTTTATGTATACTCAAATTCTAATATTTGATTCTATTCTTAAGAATGGAAATCAATCATTAGCACACATTATCATGACTTATATATTGTATGTTATATAAACATCACAACAATTTAATTAATCAGTCTATTATATGATTTAATAAACGGCAAAGTTGAGAACGCCATTCAGGAAAGCGTTCTTGACGTCCAACTGATGTAACGACCACTGCCACATGGTAGCTATAGCAAGAACCGTGCGCACGGTGGAAGCTTTGACCACGAGGCTGAAAGTGTGCTCAAAATTAATATCCAACATATGAGAAAATCCTTAAGCACCTAGACAAGCCTTATGGCATTCCATCATCTCATCAAGACGATACTTCAACTGAAACACCCATTTAGACCCAACAATGTTCACATCAGAGGGTCGCGGAACTAAATCCCAAGTATGCTGACGTCAAAGAGCGAATTGCCTTGGATGAAGGTAATCCTTCCTTCAGCAAAAGGGCAGCAACGACAGATTTTCAAAGGTGTAGTGTTCACTAGTTGAGAATTTTCTATTAAAGGCAGCAATGAAAGGCGGTTCTCCAAATTCCGTCTTAATTGGACATTTCCGAACTCAAAAAAGTCAATTCAGATCCCTCAATTATCATTAAAGGTGGTTTTGGCACGATTTAAGGTAGTTTTTCAAGAAAAACCTTTAATTAGGGTAATTAAAGGCAGTTCAAGGTATAACCGCCTTCAATTAACCCTAATTGAAGGCGGTTATGACAAACCATCTTTAAAAATGACCCTTTACGAGCTCAAAAAACACGTGGTTTCCCTAGTACAAAGAGGAGATGCATTTTCCGAATTTGTTAATTCTTCGTGTCAACATTCTGAGTTCAGAATATGTTTTATCGTGTCTTCTTTCATGTGAAAAAATGTTTATGAGTTCGGAAAAAGCCCATTTTAATTTATAAAAAAACACATTCGTTTCTTTATATGCCACAAAACCCTAAATTTTTTAAGAAGAAGCTAATTTATTCCTTAAATTTTGTTGGATAATTCACATGCTTCTAATAACTTGTAACATAGAAAATAAATTTAGTTCTTGAAATATTCCAAATTTCATTAAAATACAGAACTAGAAACCATGTCAAATAGTCATCTCAAATTCGAACAACAGTCATCTAAAAAATAACTAAATTCAACAGTCATCCCAAAATTCAATTCAACAGTTAAGAGTCATCTCAAATACGAGTAACATAATAAAGTCTTGAAATTTCATTCTTAGACATCTTCAATGTCGCCAGTTGATGTTGATGGGTCCAATGGTTATCAGGAAGTTGTGCGAGGTGGCGGTTATAAGCTCGCTGAAATTTTTCAAGGAATCTAATCTTCGCCTTCATGGTGCAAAATTCCTTGCGCATCCATTTGTAGCAATCCTTGAATCCTTTAAAGTATGACTTTTTAGTACCTACAAAGTATAGTGACCAAAAATGAATTATTTAAATAATAAAGAAAACACAAACAATGAAGTCAACTAAATCGACGCAAACTCATTTGCAACTAACCTTCCTCAATTCGTGCCTTCTTGCTGGCCTCGGGAGCTTCCGTGCTCTTATAAAACCACTTATAATCGCACAACACCCGTCCCTTATTCTCGAAGAAAGTCTTGTCGAAATACTTCGTCCCCTTTTCCTCCCCTTGTAAAACCAACCCCTCAACATTCTTCAAAATACGAGTTATTAGAATCCCACATGGTAGGCGTGTCAACACCTTCTTTGACGTTGCAAAATGCAACATATGCCTTATTATAACCACCCCGGGATTGATTTTTATACCCTTAATTATTAAATTGAATAACATAAGAGTTGTGTAATTAGGGTCAATCAAGTTTCCACTTGAGGGGACCAAACTCCTATTAATGATCTCATACGTAATATGGTTCTCTATGGTAAAAAAGGTTAGATAAAATGTCTCGGGTTTCCCTAAATCCAATTTATCGCGGTGGAAGTACCTCTCACTACACTCCACAGGGTCAATGTAAGGGTAATCAACTTCTAGCGGCCACTTCTCTCGATGGTAGCAATCATTGAATGGACCATCGAGATCCTCTGGGAAAAAGGTTTGGGGTGTCTGTATAAGCAGTCTAATAGGTTATTAATACTCCATTGGCTAGTACCGTAAGCTCCATTCCCCATTATTAATTCACATGCTTCTAATAGGTTATTAATACTCCATTGGCTAGTACCGTAAGCTCAATTCTGCCAACCCTAGTACCGTAAGCTCCATTCCCCAGTTCCCGCAAATTGGAAAGTTAAATAAAAAATGATTTTTCATCACATGAAAGCAAATTCTCAACATGTTGTTCACTAAATGGTTTTAGAGGATCGACCAACCCTATAGCTAGGTACTCATTAAAGTAGACAAGATATGTATCTAATAACTTTCCCTTTTCACGTAATGCGTCATACCAATGTTGAGCGAATTGAGAAACAAACCTTTTGTCATCGAAACGGCCATTGTGGCCGGTTAAACAATATCTCAGGATTCCGCGGCTTGAACCTCCCCTATCCATGGCAAAATGTTGGTGGGTTTAGCAAGAATTTAGAAAATGAGGGTTGTTTACGAGTTTGTAAGTAGGCTAATGTTTATGGATTTGGGGTTTATTGATGAAATTTGATTCGATCCCCTATTTTAAAAAAATACTAAGATATTTACAAGTTCAAAAACAGTGATTTGTCTTCATACATGAGGGATTCGTAAAATGTACGCTTCAAATTTTCCCGAGGTGCCTCTAAAAAGATATACGAGCTCGGAAACATATTTTCCGAGCTCAAAAACGTCGTCGTCCATATACGTTCATATGAGAAGAAATATTTTCCGAGTTCGTAAACTTGTCCGGAAAATAAATGCAAAGTCAAGACACGTTTCCAAGTCCAGAAATGTGTTTGTACTTTATGCTGTCAAAAAAAACTTTTGAAGTTACACCCTCAACCTTTGGAGCACAAATTGCATTTTCACAACTTCTAACCAAAGGCAAGTAAAAATAACTTTAAAGTTAATGCAATAACACAACATTGTCAATTCACCTTCAAATCCAAAGCCAAAAATATGATTCCAACACATCAATCTAACACATTCTCAATATTCAAAGTTTCAAAATTGAATCCAACACATTGTCCAACACATTGTAAAGTGAATGTAATAACACAAATCATTGTCAATTCACGCCAATATATCCCAAAAACAACAAAATTTTCAAATGTTATCCACTTTCTTCTACCCAACCATTCTATCAATGCTAGTGTCCCCCTCATCTTGGACCCCGATGTCTTCTTCAGCCGCTGGACCCACATTTTCATCATCCCCGCCATGATCACCATCATCATTTTTACTATCCGAGAATACAAGCTCAAAGTTAGGAGGCTCATCATCATCGTTCATTTCCAGATGGAGGACTTGGGCTTCTAGGAACGCGACATGCTGGGAATGGATACGGGTCAACATATCTTGCGTCTCGGTCACGTCCGCACACATATAGTTGAAATACTTGGTCAACCTAGCTTTCCAACAGTTTCCCGCATCTGTAAATCAATAATCATCAAAATTAGTTCGATATAAATATTTTATACATATATTTTGAACTTAATTGACAAAAATAACCAAAAAACATATCATGTATGGGAGCTCGGTGCCTCGTCTATTTCTGCATCCGCTTCGCGAGCTCTCTTGGCAATTTTAGCTTTTTGACCAGGTATTGGATGGAACTCCTACTTGCCGTCAAAGCCGAGACTAAGCTGCTTCAGTTAGAACTAGGGATGATCATGGGTTAGGTCCAATAAGACCTAGACCTGACCCGGACCTGTAGGGTCTGAAAACTTTAGACCCATACCCAAATTATGATGGGTCCAAAACGGGTCCTAAATGAGTCTAACTTTCTAATTTTTTTATTCACTAAATAAAATATGTATTATATTAAATATAAATAATTCAAGTTCACTATAGACATGAATGATTTTTTCAAGAAAAAAATATACAATACACATATTTGATTAATTAAAAATAAAAATATGAAGAAAATATGAAAGTAATTTAGAAATTAAGATAAATAATATGTATGGTTAGGGTAATATGGGTCTACGGGTCTGGGTCTTAATATTTTAGACCTGCACCCGGACCCATTTTCTAAAATCTAAACGCATACCCAGATCCGATGGGTCTAAATTTTTTGGACCCACACCCGACCCAACGAGTTTAGACCCTGGGGGCCTGGTTGGGTCCCAGACCCATGATCATCTCTAGTTGAAACCACTTCTTGTTATAGTATTCCTTCCGAAGAGCCCTGTCATTTGGAATTACACCTGCCTTCTTCAGCATAGCGGTTATCAAACTGTCGTAAGGAAGATCTTTCTTCTTCATTTGCACGGCCTTTAACACGAATAAGATGATGGAATTCATGGGGCTTATCTTTCCCCCTCCACGACGTAGTAAAACAGCATGAGGTTAGCAATGACCGGCTCACATGTGTGGCCACCCGCGGGCAAAATATTGAGCCATATCTACTCATACACTAGATGCTACTCTACGGTCAACACACCGATATCATAGCTCTCTACCTTTTCCACATCACTTCCCACCCTCTTAAAATATTTCCTAGCCATAGTGGTAGGACAGAGTAGGGTAGTCTCGCTCACGCCCGACCAAACATGTGTGATAAATTTCTAGGGGATCATTAGGGTCATTTGGCTTTAATTTCTCAGGGGTGGTTTAGGGTTATTCTAGGACCGCGTTAATTGTATTAGTAGTCACAGATGAATCTTTCCCAATGATCCTAGTTAAATCACGAAAATTCCTACTTTGACCCAAATTTGCATAAAATTGTATCACTTCATCCACATGAACAGGTTCATCCATACAAAGTATTTTCTCTAGATGTTGGGTTCTGAAATGTGCGAGTAAATAATCTAGACTTAATTTGATGGAGATGCCAAGACGACTACCACCATAAATGAAGACATTCCACGACTTGATCAAACATTCAAGGGTTATGTTTGTGATCCTCTAAGTGACATGACTGGCCAATGAAAAGGTCAAGAACAAAGCTTAGGGATGTGACATTTAATGCTTTGATGGATCAACTTCATGATGAAGAATTCAAGAATAAGTTGGCTAAAGATTCAAGCTTGTCGATTAATTGAAGACGTCATGAAGAACACAATACTATTTTTCCCACTGGTTTTTTTAATGAGGTAGTGTGATCATTGTAAACTATTGTAACATTATTTTATTTCAGTTCAATAACTCGGCCATGTGGGCTTTTGAAGAGTTAATATTTTCAACCCAGTCCATTAGGGTTTTCGAAAATATGGTGTTTTATTCTGATTAGAATTATATTTGGTAAGATTAGATAATGTAATATTCTTCAAGACACTTCTTGAAGGGGACGGCCGAACTAGGGTTTAAAATAGGTATTTTAGTTAGATATGATTTCAGCTTCTTAAAGCTGCCATAAGTCGATTCAGTTTCCAATTGTGTTTAGGGTTTTGGTTCGATATCCTTCCTATAAATAGAGGGATTGTCCACGAATTTTCATCATTTTTTATCAATAAATTTTTTAGAATTTTGAGTTATACTCATTGCTTGCGATCATCTTCATTGTTGCTTAATCATGCTGGTTAATTAAGTATCAATAATCTTGTGAACTAATCCTGCGGGCTAGTTAGTGAGCAAGTCGAAATTAAGTGTACCCCGATGGCTGGACACTTGAATTTCGTGCAGCCACCATAGGGTTTGCAAAATTCCTATTTTTTCCAAAGATATAAAATTCAGCAATCCACAGTCTTCGCAAGGAGATTCATATTAGTTTGTATCAGAGCAAAGCAAAAGATCCTTGTGGCCGAAAATCTTCAGGGGTTTTGAGTTTATGCATTTATTTACTTTCAAAACTGTCGCTTAAATTTATAAACTCTTTAGTGTCATATTTTAACTATTTTTTTAAAATTTTTCTCAGTAGGAGGATTGAATCTAGAGTTGAAGGGGGTCGAAGGGTGCGAGAGTTAAAATACTTCGGTATTACTATCCGACTTCACCTTCATCAATCGAGTCAGTAGGACGTCGAAGGGTCTGAGCATTAACAAGTATCATCCACCTTCACCTCTCGTTCAGTTTCATAGTTTTTAGGTAGCTTATACAGTTTATGTGCTTGCGACATTTTTCGTCCACTCTTCTGAAGAATTATTGCATGTTCATAATCCTGCTTGTTTTCATTATCGTTCTTTGATTCCGTAATATTGAATTGTTCTTTGATTATTGATTACACCTTATGCAAAAAAATATAAAAAATATAGCCTTTTGTGTCTTTTCTAGATATAGTGTCATATTCTAGATCCTTACGATCTTGAATACCTCGAAGTTCATTTGAATCGAGAGTAAGTTGTCGCAGTTTTCATATTCCAAGTTTTATATAGGCTTTATTTGTTCCAAAACTTTTTGAAAATAAAAAAGGGTAGCAGGTTTTGGGATTTCAAAATCGGAATTTGGAAATTGGAATTTGGGGCCATTTTGCAATTTTCAAAAGTTTAGGGGGATGTTTTGCAATTTTCAAAAATTTGGGAATTGCAGATGTTGGAAAAATTGGGGAATAAGAACATGATTTTTGTGTGATTTATTTTTGGAAAGAGTCTAATTTGTAGCTGAAAAAGAAATAAGAAAAAGAAAAGGAAATCCGACTTGAAAAAGGAAACGAAAACAAAATCTTAGTAGGAATCAGAAAAAGGGAGTTCTTTGTATTTGGCCGTGGCTTAGAGCAGAAAATATACCTTGGGCAGCAAGTAAATCATGTATTTTTTTTTCAAGGGAGGATTTGGAGTTAGAATTCTAATCCCATTTGATTTTGGAAAATTTTGTTTGATTCCCGGAACTTGTTTCAAGCCTATATAAAGCATTCTTGTTTTGATCATAACTTCTTCATTACAGCTCCGATTCGTGCCATTAAAATAGAGTTTTATTCCTTATTCTTTTTAGAATTTGGAAATCTAGATTGTAGAGCCCAATTTTGAGTTTATATATTTTAAATTTTGAAATAAGTTCTGCAGTACTTTACTCCTATATTTCTTTGAATTTGCGGTGAATTGATCGATTTCCCTCATATTAGGCTTCGCCTTGTGAGTTGTGAGTACAATAAACTTGGTAATTAAACTTACTAAACAAAGGGAGGGGGACGATTTTTATTACTAACAGTTTATTTTCTTAGCAGCTTAGCGGACATGGCAGGCGATAATCAATTCGTCCTGCCATTGGTTAGCGATTCTAATAATATGCCATTGACAAACACATCCAATAGTAGAAGTGGTGAGCAGAAAAGAGATGAGGCACCTGATAGTTGGGAGCGACATCGTATCAAACCTAATGAACATGTTGATCCAGATCGCTTTGCTGTCACATTAAATGCACTTATGAGTGAGGTGCAGAGATTGGCGAGAAAAGTTGACAGCTTGGCACCACCTGCACTAGATTCCATGACCATGAGAGGTGATTTTCAGGGATTTTTTGCAAATTCCAAGGTTATGGTAGTTACGATGAAGAATCGAATGAATCGGAAAGACGATCACACCGAGGATCTTCAAGATGGCATCGCCACGACATACATCATGATTCCCAAAGAAGAACACAAGATAGCTTGAGTTCATGTTCTAGCTCAGATTCTGCATGAGAAATCAAGGGACCGATGTATGATATCCCTCGATTTGATGGTCAACACAATCCGGTGAAGTACCTTGATTGGGAGGGACGGATTGAGAATCTGTTTGATCTCAACAATTATCGAGAGAAAGATAAGGTTAAAGTGGCGCAATGTTTCTTCACCCATTATGTGGCCGAGTAGTGGAAAAATGTGAAAGAAAATGGACAACTTGCCATGAAATGACCTATCTCCACTTGGGAGAGATTGAAGACTGAGCTTCACAATTATAATGTTCCACCTACTTATCTGATGGAACAACATTCTTATTTGGCCAATATGAATCAAGGAAATTGCACGGTTGATGAGTACTGGTAAGATCTCGAGTTGACCATGAGAAGGGTTGGTGAAGGAAGACGATACATTCATAAAAAAATGAATCATTGAAAGATTGTGGGAGAACCTTCAAACGCCAGTCAAGATTCAACATCCCATATCCATGGATGATTTATTGATGAAATTAAGGTTGTTTGAGAGCACAATTCATCCAAGGAAGCAACAATACGGTTTTCCAAGTCAACGCTAAGGGTTTGATTCCTGAAACCCTAGTCCAGGCCGAGGAAGAGGCGCATCCATGGGCGGCTGAGGATCGGTTCAAACATTCTCAAATATGACTTATAGCTCCACTGATAGGATAATGACTCCTCAAGCTTCTAACCAACAGTCTTCAAGGAATTCAGGTAAGTCCCATGTCTCTTCATCAAATTTGGTTTCGGTTAACACTCCTACTTATTTTCATAGTAAAGAAAGAGGACATGTTCGTAGTAACTGTCCCCATGCTAGAGTGTTAGCTACCATTGAGGATGGCAATGAAGAAGATGAATATACTGATATGCCACCTCTTGAGGATTTTGGAGAAGAATAGGTAGATGAAGAGATCTTCGTAAATGATCAATGTGAACAAGGTCTGGAAACACAAGGTAATTTCGTGAATTTGAGAGCCCTAAACTCTCAATTGGATGAAACTCAGGTACAAAGGATTAATATTTTTCATACTCGATGCCTTGTGAAAGATAAAAATTGTTTACTGATTATTGATGGATGATCTTGTGCTAATGTTGTTTCCAATCTTCTTGTTAAATTATTGTCTTTACCTATTACTACTCATCCATCACCTTATAAACTTATTTGATTAAATGGTAGTGGTGAGATTAGGGTTAATAAACAATTTATGGTTAGCTTTAAGATTGGATAATATCATAATTCTATCTTATGTGATGTTACTACTCATCCATCACCTTATAAACTTGTTTGGTTAAATGGTAGTGGTGAGATTAGGGTTAATAAACAATGTATGGTTAGCTTTAAGATTGGATAATATCATGATTCTATTTTATGTGATGTTTATACCTATGGAAACTAGTCATATCTTGTTAGGGAGACCTTGAAAATTTGATCGTAAGTCTATGCATGATGGTTACACTAACATGATTACTGTGATTAAGGATAGAACAAGGTATACATTAGTTCCATTATCACCAGTGGAAGTGATTGAGGCTCAGAGGTGCATGAAAATCGACAAATAAAAATTTTCTACTGAGTTAGAAGTGACCGAACAAAACCCTAGTCAAGGTTTTTTTTACAATCAAATATTCAGAATTTTTGAGTTATACTCAATGCGAGCTTCTTCATCGTTGCTTAATCCTCCTAGTTAACTAAGTATCAATATCCATTGTGAACTAATCCAGCGGGCTAGTTAGTGAACAAAGAACCCTTTATTTGCGAACTAATCCTGCAGGCTAGTTAGCGAGGAAATTTTTGAGTTGAGCATCAATCCTGAGGGCTAGTTTTTTATCAATTTGTGCGATCTAGTGAGCGTTTTCAAATCCCTTCATTTGGTCAAACATTTTAATTTCGCAATTCAGAGTTTTCGCAAGAAGATTCATATCACAAATTCACTAACCCATAAATCCTTTCGAAGCAACCCTCACACCCAAAATTTTGCACCAAATTAAACAAAAACAATAAAACGATATTCGCTACTCCATGACTAAGCATGCATGGTGTGGGTGTGTTTCAATCGGGCTTACCATTTTTTAGGTTGCCCTATTTTCTAGTCAAAACACCTGTGAACCCCCGACATTAATGAATTTTGTATATATGTAATAACTAGGTTTTAATCAGAAATTCATATTTTCTCATCTGCTTCGTTTGATTATTTTTGGTTATAACTCCAAACCCGACAAGAAATTTTAACATAAAATGAAATGAGATAAATAAATAAATAAATAATATTAGCAATGATAAAATATTGACTTATTTATAGGATTCCGTGAGAAAAGGAGAAATGAATAATAGTACGCCAAATTAGGAATAAAGCGAGATATACAATTCGCACATTTAAAAGAATAATAATAATAAATAATTAATTGAGTCGTTAATTAAATATCTCTATTATTAGAATTTTTTAATAAAGTAATGTTATATTTGAATTACAATTGAAATTAAAATATTGATAAATTTTGAATTATTAATTAAATATGTATATTATTGTTGAAATTCGGTAATAAACCTTGTAAGCTTGAAGTTACAATTGAACCTAAAATACGGACAATTTTTCACCCATTTAAAGAGAGAAAAGAGTACTAATAATAAATAAGAAATATATATTATATATTATAATTAAAATCAATTAAAAATTAATAAAGAAAAAGAAAGAAAAAAATAGGACCAATGTGTCCAAGACCCAATTTAAAGGGAAATAATGGTAGGATAGCATAATTGCCTCTCTGATGGCTTGCAGCCATTTCTTGGAGGGTGCAAAGGTCGGCCAAATGAAGTCGGCCAACACAATATATATACGGGGGTTGAGTTATTGATCCTTCAGACTCCGAAGAAATATCTCCCTTTTTTTCCTTCTTTCTTACAAATAAAATACAGGAAAATTTAGTTGTTTGGTTAGAAATAATGAAATTGTACTAATTTCAAAACACTGAAACTACGTTCAATTCGGTGAGTATTTTCATCGCCCTACCACGAATTATATTCAAAGTATTATTATATGTTATTTTATGTCAGTTAAAATTTACATTTGTTATTTTGGAATTTTACATGTTATATGAAATAATATTAGATTCTATTCATACCTATTATTTGATTTCATACTAATTAAGCACGGTGTGTACTGTATCACACTATACTTAATTATTGTGAAACTAAATGGGTTAATAACCCTAATGTTTTATGTAGATGATCGGCTTGTACTTTATTTTGCCGTTTCAAATTTGACTGCTTCCTACTTGATTGCTTGTCTGTGTTTATCGGGGTCCTCGGCGCGATTGGAGTTCGGTCTAGATCGGCATGGAACGGTATTGACCGGACCGTACGACTAGATCGGCTTCCCGTGGCGTTTCTGGTATGCTAACATAACCAACTGATACTGATACGAGATTGTAACTAAATATATTGGACGTGGTTGACGAATATGGATTTCAAGATTCGTGATAGCCTTTGGGCACTATTGAAGGGTTTATGCCCTAATGTTAGTCACAGTAGCCATATAGGAACTTGACTGTATTTTGGCATGACCCACTTGTATCCTTTTACTATGTACTAGGATCTATGTGGCTATTTTCTTTATGTGATCACTAAATTTAACTTGGTAATTATTGGCGATGGAACCTCACTAAACAAGGAGTTTACCATAGTTTAAACAACCCTAACAGGTGTAGTTGAGCAGTTAGAGTGAAGTGCACTGTTGCCTTTATTTCTTTTGGGGAAGGATCCCGAGCGAACCTTAAAATCTTTTGGTTTAGTATGTATTATCTATATGTAAATATTAATGTAAAACAGGTCTTTACCGGATCCTTAAGAACTTTTGTTTGTACTTAAATTAAACTCCTGTTTAATACTTGTATTAAGAATTTTACTGTAATAGTAAGTTAGGTTTTGAATTTTCTAAATTTCTTTCGCATAACTGTATTTGCTCGTTACTGCATTTAAATAATCTGACCAACTGGATTTTGATAATGCCTCCAGGTCCAACCCGACATTGAGCAAGTTAGTCGTAGATTTGGGGTGTTACAACGCCACTTCCAGCGGCGATCATCTTCTGTTGGCCGATGGGATCTTCGCGCCTCACAAAGGCAAACAGACGACAAAAACCAGGATTTTCACCGTGAGAGAACAATCGTGAGTTGTTGGCTGCAACACGGAAGGTTACCTTTGGCGTTGGGAGAGACGAACAGGTTGAGCAGCAAAGGAAAAAAGGAGAAAAAAAAGGAAAAACTTTTGGTTAATAAGCAATGAGGGTAATACTTCCTCTGTCCCAGATTAAATTACCCATCAATCATTGCACACTGTTCGAGACACATGTTTGGCCCTTAATATGTTTAACTACGTATAATAACGGCAAATAAAAAGTTACTTTTTAGAAACTACTTGTTACGACGAATTTAACAATATCACATACAATAGTATTATTTCTTATATATCTATTCAAATATGCGATCAAAGTTTGATGCAGAACAGTGTCATAAAGTTAGGGTGCCAAATAAGCAGGGACAGAGGGAGTATATCTTTTCATATTTTCCAAATCTCAATTTCTTTTCAGAGGAGTATAATTGTCAATTTACATAATTCCGACCACATTTTCATTGTCCGAGTTATATTGGGATTTTCGACTAAATAATAAATGTTAGATTTGCACATTCAAATTTTATATAGTTAGATTAGCCTTTTTGACCTAAATATAGGGTTATCAACACTTTTCTCCAGTAAAAACGTACTAAACCAGCGTGCCCCACCCCCACCGAAACCCATACTGTAGAAGGTCTAACTGAATAATAATATTAATTAATACTATAAACAAAAGGATTTCTCCAATTAACCATCCAAACATGAGATACAAGAAAACAAAATTGGCTCAGAAAGAGTTCAAGATGTAGTTGGCAAATTAAGACCTACTTGGGAGCAAAATCACAGGCAAAAGGCCACAACAAACACTGCAGTATTGAAATTTTAACTCATCTTTTTTCTGCCTTTGCCCTTTGGTCTATTTGCATGGAACTTGCCTTTCTTATTTGGTTGTTTTGAATTTGAAGGTTTCTGCTTCTTCTTGTTCATCCATTCCCCATTCCCTTTCTTACTGGATTGATTCGAAGGTTTCTGCTTTTTCCTGTTAGGCTTTTCTGTAGTTATAGGCTTCTCTTCATCATTTCCGTGATAGCTTGGATAGCCTTCTTCTTCATCATCATCAGAACTGAGGATCAAGTCTCCAACCACATCTTCGTCTTTGGCCGATGCCTCTTCTTGAGTCCTCTTTCTCTTCTTTTTCTTGTTCTCCTCTTTAGAAGGTGAAGGCCTGCAAATGAGCCGACCGGGGTTAACAAAAAGCGATTAAAGCACGTAAAATACGAGCAAGTAAGAGAGGTTGATGTACTTGGGATCATTTCCCGGCAGCCAAGATGAATTGAATATGGTTTTGCCTTGCTCATTCACAGCATTGCTGTCTTCTTCTTCTACCTCATCTGTTACCTTACCCCGAAATACAGATGCATTTTCACCCACAATTACACTGAGATGAATGGTACGATATTAGTCTCACTGTTGAATCAAATAAGGATAACTTTGCACAGAATGTAAACAGTATGGAACCTTGATTGAAAGAGTGAATGACTTCTTTCTTGTGCTTTCTGCCGTAAAACGGCTGCGTATTGGGTCAGGGGGCTAGAACCCTTCTGTTTCTCGTCCTATATTAGTTGAATGCAGGAATGTTCTTCAGAGATACACATCAGGAATTATACTCTATTAACAAATATTTAAATGCTGTTACAAGAAATACCCAGAAAAGTAACCTGATCATGCCAAAAAAGAGTGATGCGAAATATCTAACCTCAAGAAAAGATGCTGCCTGTGGATCATTAGGTAGAAATGAGATCGATATGCGCTTCTTATTCGTAAACTCACAGTTGGCTTCAATCTGCATGGAAAACAGCAAGCATCAATCCCCATGCCAAGTGCTTCAAGCATCTCAAATGTTGCGTAGCAGTTTATGTAAAGAAAACTATGACAGCTAATGCCTGTTTCAGCAGAACTCTACCTGATGAATCAGTTGCTTAACTTCTTTACGGAACCTTTCAACTTTTGTAGATTTGCAGAATTTCTGCAACCGAACTGTAGGAACAAGTGATAACTCATAAAAGGCAGCAGAGTAACTCCATTTGGCTAAATGTTCAGTCAGCTCCTCAATCACAGACAGAACACATGCCTCCTGGAAGGCCCTTGTCTTTATGGCCGACTTTTTCACCTGTCACGGATAAATACAATTATAAACAATTTTATAACCAAATGCTCATCCACACACATGTAAACACGTGCACATAGAATTTCATGCATAATGGATGTGGAAAAGATAACCTTCAACATAGTATGGAAGTCAACAGCTTCGCCAGCTCCTCCGGTAGGTGGTCTATTCAACTCTTTGATATCTAACATGTCTAAGAGCAGTATAGAGACGGGGATGAACGTATCAGTGGCGGAAGCAATTCTATTTAGCATCTTGATACACCACAATCTGAGAGGGAAATACTGAACTGTGGGAACTAATCGAGCTGTTCCAGTTATTATTTGTGTAAGTGGATAAGCAAGAGGCTTAAGGTGGGCTTCAGAACTATATACACAGATTGCGCCAGTCCAAAGCTCAAGGCAATGCATAAACTTCCAGCTGTAAACCTTTCTGAATAACTCCTTTGAGGATTTGTCCTAATAAACAGAGAATACAATGTTAGCCGATTAGTAAAAGACCAAAGGTAACACACATAACTTACTAGAATGTCTAAATATGCAAATAATAAAAAAGAAAAGTGTCAAGAATCCTTTAAAGGGGCTCCAATCTTAAAACCAATAGGCATAGAGTGAAGTTGTCCGGGACCATATATATTTAGTCATACAACTTGGTGCAAAGAACATTCTCCCATAAATAAAGGTAAAAGACTCTAGTTTGTATGAAAAGGCAAAAGAACAATACCTTCTTCCTCCTAGCAAAATTCTCGTTCAAAAGCATTGCTAATTGACGAATAAAAATGAAAGAGTGCTGATAAGCAGCTCCAAGGTCCACCCTTAGTAATTCAATGAAACAATTGCCAAGAAACCGAATATGCTGAAGCTTTGTTGCAGTGACATACTGACAGTTTAAGACATAAGCTTTGTACAATCCCTTGAAGCATTCCTCAGTGCAGTCGGAAGTGAAATGTACACACAAATCTCTCAGAAACAGAAGAGAGACAACTGGTAAAGCACCCCCACCAGTACCCCAAAAATGAACCACCACCTGGAACAATTCATATCGTCTGTTAGGTAACCTCTAAATTCCATAATACTAGATCAAAGATAACCAACAAAGGAGCATATCTCAATAAGCCTAAACACCAACTCAACTCAGTTATTGGAGCCTTAAGGAGGCCACCATATTGCTGCACATAATGGGATTTATATGCTTTTGAGGGGGAAAAGATTGTGTAGTGAGTATGCTCACAATGATAGAACCTCTTGAATTTCCGCTAACCATCAACATGCATATAAGCCAGAAAGAACCATTCAATTTTCCCCAGTTATATTTTAGTATCAAAGTATCATGGTTGATATTGATCAAATTAATTCTTCTTTCACCAACACTTCTTGAAATTCCTCGGAGAACATAGTTCACTTTTTATAATACATGCTTCTGTGTGTAAACCTTTCTGATAAACATGTTCATAAGCATATAAAAGGGTGTTATCCAGTTTCTTAGCTATGAACTGACATAAAAATTACCAGTTGAAGAACAAGCAATGGAAGCACATTATTACAACACCTTACAGCCTACAAGTCACTATTTCAACAAGAATGACGTTTATTATTTGAACATGAAAATGTGATTCAAATCGAGAAAAATCAAAAGGTTCAAATTTGGACATACCTTTACGTACTTCCTCAATAAAGCCGGAAATGCAGCAAAAAATATAGCTGAATATCTCAGCCTTCGCAGAGTAAATGATATCATATTTGTATCCGTCATTTGGTTCAGTATATGTAGAGAATTTCCAAGATAAGACTGCACTAAGTGACTATAATTCTTCCACTGTTTTGTCTTCATCAGGTTCAACACAGTCTCTTTCTTTCCGCCTGAATGAGGTAGTTTCAATAGTCCACGAAGGATTCCATCCATTTCATTTAACACAAACAGCATTACCTTATTGAAAACACTGCTAGACATTGCACTCAACTTCTTTGCAGTATCATCACCTCCATCATCTCCATAGTGGCAAGCAACACGAAAAGCCCTCATAAGCGAACGAACTGCAGCCAAACTAGAACTTTCTTGAATGGAAGTGCACCAAGAATCGACCATCGCAATAGTAATGACGTTTTTCGAGGAGCTCTCTTCTTCTTCATCTTCAGACATACCAGCAGCAATCCCATCCTGTGATTCATCTTCAGACATACCAGCCGTAATCCCAGCCTCCAATTCATCTTCTTCATCATCTATATCATCATCATCGTCTTCTTCTTCATCTTCTTCCATTTCTTCACTATCAGCATCTGTTTCAGCATCAGCCTGAAGAAATGTGAGATACTTTAATCCCACCCAAAGCAGATAATAAAAGCTACATGTAAACGTAAAGGCTCACACTCACATCAATGTCCTCATCGTCAAAATCCAATAGCTCTTTATCATGCTCCTTCAAGAACTCATAGAATTCTGGGTCCTGCAAAACAAATTGTTAAGCAATGAGCAAACGAGCTGATGCACAGCAATTCTTGCTCTTGCTCTGACAACTGAAGGATCTTCAATTTTGCCTCTATAAGCAAACACAGAGTACACGAGTAACGACCCCAATGCTGCATAACAATTTATGAGCATCAAATGCTTATATACGACACAATGTGACCAAGCAGGACAAGCTTCATTCGTTCTTTAAGATACTTCTATCAGCTTATTTATTCCCTTTCTAGCTCTCTATGACTAAAATTTTCCACCCTACCACCATAATTTCATATATTGCCACATAAAGCACAAACATTGAAATCCCATTTTTGTGGCTCTTTTACTCTTTCTTATGACTCCTAGAAAATTCACAAAGCCAATTTAACTTCCAGTAGAAATGAAGTGAGAGGTCCATCAGCATTCCACAAAAAAGGTAACATGCATAATATACAAATTCATACGTAGAATAAAAAAATATATCAAAAGGGACCTTTTCTGAAAGCCTTTGCAATTGCTGCTTGTGCTCTTCAGCCTTCTTCTTCTTCGACACAGACATTCCCCTTCCCATTTCTTCAACACCCATATCCTCTTCTTTCTCAAGGATTTCGTATTTAGATTTCTTAGCTGCGTCAAACGAACAAAAATCAAACTTTACTCCAAGACAAAAAAGAGGATTTACTCAGAAGCCACAAAAATATAAGCATCAAGAAAAGAAACCCACTTCAATCGAACCTTTATTTTTCGCCCCCGTTAAGTTTGATGAGAAGTTAGCTACAAAGCCTACAGCAATTCCCCAAAAATCAAGAAACAAACGAACAGCTTATTTTCTGCCCAGGAGCTTAAACCCTATTCCGGGGTTTTGAGACCAACTTTCTGGTTATTTTTGGGCTTTATTCATATTCTGTAAAGTTTTTAATAGGCCCATATTCATAGTTTTGCAGGTACTTGTTACAGTAAGCCCAGTTAACTAAGGCTATAATGGTAATTGGCTAAACAACTTGCCACAGGAATGCTCCAGCTTGCAAGATGCAAATGGCAAGTTGTTGTAACCGAATTCCGTTGAGAAAGATCCTTCATTGGCAAGTAGAATAAAAGGATCGCTGGGCACCAGATTTGGCATGTTGAATTTGATATTGTTCTCGATGTATTTTCCCAGTTGTTCTCTCTTTCTCAATCTGTATTTCTTCTCTCTTTTCCCTCGTGTATGCCTTTCTTCCTAATAAATGCCTCCTTTACCCCCTTTGATTCTTGCGTTTTATATCAGAACTGAATGATCCCAGCCAGCTTCTGTCATGATCAGCCCAATTGAGAGGTTAGAAGAGAAATTTTACAAAAACTAACTCATGAACCGTTAAGGATTAAAAAAAAAGATCCAAAAAGGTTTAAATGGAAAACTCAGCTTGAAACGAGCTGGAAGTTGTGCAATTACATAGAGGAGGAAGAAGAAGTTTGGGGGAGAGAGAATGAGCTATCAAATGATCAGTTCCTAACCGATAGTTAATCTCTGTTGATTCTCCTACCTGATCGGTTACTAGTTTGTTGCAACCTCCTACTCACGGTTTCATCCCTTCTCCCAAAGTTTTCCCGCACAAAACATCAAGGGTTTTGCTATTTACACTCCCTAGTAAAAATATGGGTGTAAACAATCTCGTAGTAATAAAAAGTAGTAAAACTTGCCATAAACCTTGCCATAAAGCTTACACTTATTAAATAGGGGTGTAAATAGA
>JAULKM010000007.1:16199375-16209699 GCA_032355605.1 Rubia tinctorum
GGGTGGCAATGCACGTGGGGTGGCCCATGTGCTGCCTGACATCCATTGTCCTTTGGGCCGGCTCTGTTTTAGAGTCTGGTCATGCAGCCCGCTTCGAGCCCTCCACTGTGAAAGTTTTCAATCCCAATTCCGTCTCAATTTTTAATTGATGCCCCTCTAAACCCCTATTGTACATGCTTCAAAGCTGGTGAAATGCTCTGCCTGCTTTCTGAGTTTGAACAATCAAAACACGTCGACCCAGTGTTTCGGTCTTCGTAAACAGGATACGGGGGAAAACTAAAAAAGGAATATTTAATCATTATCATCGCACATCATAATTATTTATAGATTCATATTTTAAATTACTACAGCGACAATTTAGATTTAGATTAAAATTAGTTAATTTTGACAAATTTTTATTTCGATTAATTCCAAAATGTATGATCTTGTATCAGATGATTCAGATCCCCTTGGCAATTTTGGCACACGTGACAAGCAAAGAATTTCCACATATATGCAGGCAGCACATTTACAAAGCTCCAAAGCAAGGGCGCAGGCTGCCCAGTGGTCTAAGGCCAAGGAATCCGATTAAATTGAGCTAAAATTATTTTATTTTAAAAAAAAGTTTAAAAATAACAAATAAAAACTAGAGTCCGTCTCTTGAAAGTCGTTCTTTCCGTAAGTCATGAAAAAATCAAGGTTTAAAGTGTAAATTAGAAGACATGAAGATAAAAAATATCGGGTTGCATAATCAGATAATAAACTTTATAACTACTATATGTTGCATAATAAATTTTTAATATTGCAATTAAGAACTTTTACCTTTCATTATTCTAATTAAAAAATTCATAAGTTTATAGAAAGACGATTTTCCCAAAAAATTTCTGAAAAACTATATCAAAATGACATGAATTTAAAATTTTACTGTTATAAATTCAAGTGCTAAAAAATTGAAAAAATAAGACCGAAGACAACATGCTGTTGGGTTTACTCCCTAATTATAGAACTCTCCATTAATGAGAAAGGCGAGATGTTTCTAAGATGATAAGGGGGAAGAATCTACCTCCTAGAAAGCTTCAAGCATTTAATATGGTTTTTGGGAAGATGGAAAAGAATTCTAGAGCATTCTTGGTTCACCTATAAATAGAGGTGTTGGAGAAGAGTTCATCATTCAAATCTCATCCACTCCATTCCATAGTCACTTCTATCCTTCTAGTGAGAGATCCACTCTTAGAGTGAGGAATTAGAGAGACGTCTTCATCCTCTCTAGTTAGTGAGTATCCACCATTGTGTGAGTAGCCTTGTAATCCATCCTACTTGGGTGAGATATTTGTAACCCTACTATAGCCTCTTATAGTGGAAGATTTGGACTACACAGTCCCGCGATTTTTCCCGATTTGGGTTTTCCGCGTTACCAAATTTTTGGTGTCCTTTTTTTTTTATTTTCGATACTCATCTTGATCACACAAAGAGGGAAATTCCATTTTTCCCCAACAAAGACACCCCTCCAAAGTGCAATGGAGGTTACCAATCTAGGTCATGAGCCTTCATGATCACCCATAGACCCCGTCCACGTCCAGGTAAGTAGTTGTCACGCGATGATGCCTTCTGTTTTTATACTAGGCTCTGGCTTATTTTCTCCAGTAATTTTCCGATGTGAAATTCAATTTGCTGCAACCAAACTTCACTTTGTTTTTCACCTACCTTAAAAAGGTAAAAACTAATTTAAAAATCAAACTGATACCTCTCAAGTCTCAATTGAAGTAAACCTGCCCGTGCTTCCAAAAAAGCGGAAGAATTATTTCCTAAAAATGAACAAAGAAACTCCTTCAGATTGCATCCAATGTTAATTTGTACCGGGTGGGTCAATGTATCCAAACTCGATCAGCTTAACTCGTTAATATGACCTTGTTTATGATTCTGGTTTGACGGGTTAAGATTTCTCAACTCGAACATGACTTATTCAAATATCGGGAGTTATGGTTTGAGCCGTTAGGCACCATCCCATTCAACCTCAATCCAAATCTGCTATTTTTTTTCAAGTTCATGGATTCTAGTTTCGGGTCGGGTTGGAAATGGCCAGCTTAAGTTATCCTTTCCATGTCTCCAATACTGGATTCAATCAATTCTACTTTTAATTTTAGGGATAAATACATTTATAATCATGATTTTAAATTAAAAGTGTATATAACCCTGCAATTTTATGAATTGTCAATTTAACCCTGTAATTTCATAAAGTGTCAATTTAACCCTAACTTATTATTGTACGTGTCAATCTAACCCTAACTTTCAAAAAATTTGTTCCGATATAACCAAAATCCCTAATTCCGAAATCAACCACATAAATTCTGGCAAGACTATAGAGTAAAATGATAAATATACTCTCGTATAAAAAAACTATCTTTCTCTTCAAACCCTAATGCTCTTTGCGCCGCCCTGCTCCTTGTGCCGCCGCCTCCCCCGTGCGCCGCTTTCGTCGTGTGCCACCTGAACCCTAACCCAGTCGATGATCTGCGTTTCTTCCCTATCCTTACCGGTGTTGCAGCGCTCTCTCCCCATCTTCGCCGGCATTCTTTTTTCCACTTCTCACCCGTTGTCACTCTCGTCTTGTCCCACAAGCCTCGACCCCAGCATCCTCCGCCTTAACTCCACACGTTCGACTCTTTACCCGCCGGCGGCATTTCCTTCAGGGAATGGACGCTTACCAGCCGACGGTTCCTTCAGGGGCTGAATCCTTATCAGCCGACGGTTCCTTCAGGGGCTGAATCCTTATCAGCCGACTCCTTACCCGTTGTCGATTCACCGCCGACGATTTTGCCTTAATTCAACAGATTCCTTAATTTCCGTTGAGTCTGATCCGCCAAAAAAAAGAACCCGATCTGCCGCTGACTTTTCCCTAACTCAACAGAGCACGATGCAACACCTATTACCGCCCTCATCCTCGCTCGAAAACCAGTACCTCCGGCGAGCTTGCCCACCGCCACCTATTTTTCCCTAACTCAACAGAGCCCGATTTTTCCTCATCCACCTCTCACCAATGACCCCGCCGATGCTTTCTCATCCACCTCCGCCACCCATTTATAGCACCCCAATCGCCTGCAACCGCCGGAAACAAAAAATAAATATAGGGGGAAGATTGGCAACAGAAAGAACTGCCAGAAACGAGGAAGAAAGGTCGGGGGAAAATTATTTCTTTTCTTCCTCTTTTTCATTTTTTTTAAAAAATTTAATGCAAGGGCAAAATCATATTTTCAGTATAACTAGGTCAATCAAACATTGACTAATAAGTCAACGGAGTCAAAGGTTATTCTAGCACTTTCTGAGATTACAGGATTATATTGGTACTTTCTGCCTAAAGTTAAAGTCATTTTAACATTTAACTCTTAATTTTATTATGTCATCTTTTTTTTTCTCTCTCTAGAAAAACAGAAAACTCTCATCCTTACTTGTGACTCATATAGTAGTACAAAGGGAGGGTTTAAGTAGTTATGAGTCTTATGACTACATTTTTCTACTTCTCTTCAAATGTGTTTCATTGTTTGAATTGAGCAAGTACTTCAGACTGGCCTAAACTATACATATAGAATAGCTTCGAAGAACAATATGTATTATATACTTTTACGGGTACAATGAGATGACTTCCGAATTCTGATGTGAGATGACTTCCGAATTCTGATGGGATCCGGTAGTATGGTCGTGGTCAAATTGTATTACTCCCTCTGTTCTTTTGTTTTCAGTACTTCATTTTTTTTACTCAAGTTCTTAGACTTGGCCATGAAGTGAAGTGATATAAATTATATTATTCTTTCTATTCATTCACTTTATGGCATTTCACTTTATGGTTTAGATTTTTAGGTTTAGAATAAAGTGAAGTGGTGTTAGACAAAAACTAACAAATTACATGCTAAGTTAGTCATTTCTTTGGTTAAGAGACCGATTCAAATTTGGAGAGGGGACAAAGTGAAGACATTAGGTGTAAATGTGTAAAAGTTTTGGGTATATAAGGAGAAAGGGAGAGTTGATTTCTTCTTTTTTTTTTTTTGGTTAAAAGGCAAAGTGTGCTAATAAAAAATTAACAATCATATATAGCAAGTGTATCAAAAACTAATGAACAAAATAAGTATGTATCATGCATGACAACATTGTTAAACATTTAGATTGAGAATTGGACAGGAGCCGCGCGAACGCAAGCTCCTGCTAGCACAAATTGTGACGTTGGATCTCCCTCTTGGGGAGACCATAGGCAGGCCCCTCCGGAGTGCAATGGAGGTCACCAACCCAGGCCATGAGCCTCCTTGATCGCTCATAGACCCCGTCCAGGTAAGTACATATAATGATGCCATCTCAATTATTTTTATAATCCGTACAACCTCATTTACTCTTTCAATCTTTCGATGTGGGACTAATGTCGACATATAACACAACCTCTTTGGATGGATGATATATAATGCAAAACATTAAGGCCGAAAACAGGTAAGGAAAAGAAAAGACTGAACTTGCATTATGTTGCAGTTCAGAAACCGAGTTCAATCTGTACAACATTCAACAGTTTTTTTCCTATACATTCTAGACTGAGGCTACTTGTTTCACTGAGTGCAGATTCGCGAATGGAGTTCTTCCGCGGTCCATGTTGCTTCGAATAGGCTTTCTAGACTACTCGCGATATCATCTGCCATTGTCATCAACAACAGCCTACATTCTGCCACAAAAACACAAAAAGAAGGGGGGGGGGGGGACATTAGAGAATATAAATGAGGGAAGTTTATACAAAGTTACTAATAGTAAAGGGAAAACCAAATAACCTGGAAACTTGCTGAAATTGAGCAGAGACATGGATGCAAGAATCTTGTGCTCGACCAGCGCGCCTTTCTGAAGGCACTCTTTCAGCCCAGAAATGAGCGCTGAAAAGGCGCTTAGCTGATACTCGGCTTCAGACAGCGAAACTAGAGCCGCGCTCAGCCACGCGGATGTGGTTAGACTGACCCTCACTAGCTGAAGTTTGTCTGAAAACAAACACCGGGCTATGGCTTCTAAAAATGATTTGCTCCCATCTCCAAGAAGTGAAGCTGATAGATTCACCAACCATTTGTCCCTCTCTGTCTCCTCAGCAACATCTTCCATCTGTTGATTCGACACCATGAATACGCGCTCTTATCTCAATGCAAGGCTAATATAAGATGAGGAGATATGATTTATAAGCGATAGTTTACCATGAAATTGATGTTTTCAGCATCTTTACTGTCAGGAGAAGCGAATTCCGGGCCATCAAGAAATCCAGCTTGCTTCAGGATCCAATCCTCTGTCATAATCTTTCCTGCAAATGAGGAGTGCCCTCCTAAAATAAGGAGTGCTCTACAGCACTTCTCACACACCATTTCATCGAATAAGCTCCTCTCAAGGGCTATTGTAATAGCATCAACTGCCTCATCTCGGCTTACACTGTGATTTTGAGGCTCTACCTGCAAATAGCAAAATGAACACAAAATTCCTAGAAATCGCTGAGGATTTACACAAAGCTTTTAAGTATGCGGACTTACGAGAAGATCCAAGTGCAAAAGCAACACTGCAAGAAGAGGTCTTTGTTCAGGTTGACAGCTTTGAAGATAGGTTTCCAAAACAAGCATTGCGCCAGATATTTCTTGCTTTTGTACACCATCCAGGAAATTCTTTGCATCCTTTCTCCTGAAATGAAAGTAGCAATCGCGTAAATCGCTTCTTCAGGATTATAACATACCTGCAACTAATGTTTCATGAAGTATAACTATATAACATACCTGTTCAAGCAGATTAGTTCAGTTAATAGGTGCGCTACGTTAGTTTTTGCCTTCAAATGTTTCGAGTGAAGTAGATCAAGTAGAGAAACCTTGTCAATGTTTGTAGCAACATGATTCCGGTAATTTGCATCTGCTTGTATACAAACTAACAGCAAAGCTGAGACGCGCGTTTTCTCCTCCAAGTTTCCATGCTCAAACCTGTGTAAGAGAAACGCCAAGCCTCCAAGCGACATAAGTTCTTTCATGGTGCTAGCTCTTTCCTCCTGACTGGAAGCAGTGATGAGCTGCTCGAGTATGAAAACTACCATTTTCTCCTTTGACTCGGCGTTTCCTTCTACCTGAGATGCCAAATCCATGAGATGCTTAGAGTGTCCTAGCTTCCAATCAGTTATCACCTTCTTTAGGATGAAGTTTGTAAATGGCACGCCACAATGACCGAGTGTTTTCCCTGATACTGGACACGTTCTATTCCCTTTCCCGAACCATTTTTTGATGGCTGAACTCTCAAAGGTATGGCCAGTCTCTATAGTCACAGGATCATTGAATAACGCGTCCGTCAAAGGGCACATAAAGTCCTTGGGAATACTAATGCAAGAAGTTCCTCCACTGAAATATGGACAGTTTTCTTGTGGTACGAGCAACCAAGAATCTTCAGGCTGCAAAAGGAAAGAAGATCAAGAAACATGAAATAATGTTGTCAAGAATCACAAAGCATGGGATCCAAGAAAAAGTAACAAATTACCAGGCCATTAGAGATCACAACTTCTTGTGCACAAAGCTCAACAGCAGGAGGACTTGTAATGCGATTTTCGGGTTGTTTTAGTACAAAAACTGCATTTGCCAATTTTCTGAGTATCAGCTGACTGGAATCTGGAGCTGGTTGTGCATTAGACATAGCGATGCTTTCCGAAGCTTCTTGCCTGATTTCAGGAACACGAGACTTATCATTTACATCCAGTTTTTCGGGAGAATTATTCACAGGTGATCTCTCTACATTCTGTAAACATACGAAGAACAATGCTTAGAGGCAAAAGTCATTTCATTAAATCGTCGTAAACAAAGAACTATTTGCGCGACAAATGACTAACCAGGATTAATGATTCATTTGTCTTAGCATCTCTGACCATACATTTGATCATTTCAGAGGAGGGAGTTTCTTCAACAGCAGCATCTTGAGAGATTCTTACACTGATGTCAAAACTTTCTTCCTCGTGGCCTACAAGTCCAGATTCCGGTTTTACTGCATGCCTAAAAACCGAATCATATAATGTTTTACTGATCATTGGGACCTGCAAGAAAGAATCAACCGGGCTATCTGCACGTGCCTTCTCAGATATAGATGGAATCTGGATTGAAGGGAGAGTGGGAGCTTCAACTCCCTCGGTTATCCAATCCTTATAGTAGACTGCGAACAGGTAAGTGCCCGAATCCATGATCTCATTGTACACTTTCTTGACAAGCTTCAGCCTCCTTGTCTTCCCAGGTGAACTGACCATAGAATCACATTCTTTCTTGTACCAAACTATCACTTCTGAGAGATGCGCGAGAAAGAGCCGATCCCAGAGATCAGGTAACAGTTCATTTCGTGCCTGAAAAGGTGAATCAGAGAAAACTTGAAGGAGATGTTTTGCTGATATTCTGTCCTTTTTCTGTAGAGTATATATCACACTGAGATAGAAATGAGCACAGGCAGATAATTTGAAGTTGGGAACTCCACATGTGAAGCCATCTTTCAGATCATCCGAATTCAATCCTGTGATGACACTAAGCTGCAATGCAGCTTTCTTCAAGTCTCTCACGCTCACGCGCTCCTCAGCAGCTCTTTCGACTGTTTCTACAGCTTCTTCAAGATTCACTAAAACTCTACCTTTATTTAGGGAGTGCTCTTCTAGCTCAACCACATTGATGGAAGCGAAACAGCTTTCCCTATGCGAAGCGCGGAAATTCTCATCCTTCATAAACTGCTTGGCATATCCACTCAGTATGGAAACCATGGCTTGAATTGCAGCTTCATCAAGTGCAGGAGTATCCACACTCGGATGAATATCTTCTTTCTTTCGTGTTCTGCTCTTAACGAATGTTTTCCCGACTTGAGAGCTTCTACTTGTTCTTGCAGAAGATGCATCATTATCTTTCCCTTTATACTTCTGCAATTTCTGTCTGTAGTTCTTCCTTTTCTCTTTTCTTGCGTAGTGTCTGGCCTCACCTTCCTCGGGGATGTACGCCATATTCGAATGCACGATATTGTACATTCTGATCTCTTCAACCTCCTCAACTATCTCATTAACTAACTCATCATCGACAACTAAATCTTCACGCGAGCCAATGCTGAGTGACTTAGATTGCCTTGTTTCTTGAGAATCCCTTCTCTCATGCTTTATCTTCTTTCCCTTAACCGTGTCGCTTCTTAGCATTTCACTCCTGAACTCATGCTGAGGTATATCAGATTGTGTCCTCACTGCCTTTCTGAATCCTAGAGATCCTGGCCTTCGCTGATCATTGCGCGCGGAAACTGGCCTTACTGTGCCTTCTCCTCCAAAGGAGGCTCGGGCCATGATCTTTGATTTGCCACGTTTGAACCCTTCTTTCGCCAAAAGCTCCTCCAATGACATTGCCATGTCACTCAAAACAATGAAACTTTCAGGGAAAAAATCATGAAAAGTGAGTGAGATGATAACATAGCAGTATAGCACAATTACAGATGAGCTAAAAACCCTCATAAATCACTACATAGCTAGCAAAACAAGGGAGATTTAGCAAACAACTACCGTACAGCTCAAGCAAATTCAATCGAAAGAGTTAAATTTGTAAAGTATCATTCACAAATAATCCTTTTCTTTGCTCATCTCATCATTTTTCCTTTTTAAATTGATAATAGAAGTTATGAAATGAACAGATGTTATGTTCCTGTCTAATTAGCATGATATTAGAATGCTTCAATCAATCTCTCCATCAGAATACAAACAGTTTTTCACACACAGTGCGTTTTCCTTGCAAATAAACCACTTCCATAGTTGTAACACCAGAAACACGTAATCTGGAATGACCAAAACATCGCATGCAAGCTAAAAAGAGCAACCAAATGCATATGGATCCAACAATCCTACAAAACCTACCAAAAAGCGGCTTTTCTCCTTCGAATCAAAACAGTAAAAGCTCAACGGGGGCTAAGAAATACTACAACTTCTGAGTATGAAGCTAAGATATTGACTTGGTATGATCTTCAAGGTAGAATATGAAAGCAAGACAAGAAATAAATGGCAAGAAGTAAAACCATTGGTACAAACCCGACCATAACAAACATTGAAGTAGTGATGATGAAAGAAACAATCCATTGTTAATACAATCAGTGGAAAGGATAATATATGAAACAAGCAAGTAATATAAGAGAAAAAACAGCGAGAAAGAAGGAGAATGCGTACAATGGGCATCGAGTGAGACAATTCAACAAACAGATGATGACAAACATTTGCAGGCCATGAAAACAATTCTTTATGGTTTTTGCCCAAATGAACTGGTTCAGCATTCAAAAACTGCCACCTGTTGACACTACATGACCATGTCGCCATGGATTATAAACCCCAACACATCTCTTCAAATTCCAAAAATTTATTAGTGAAAGTCAGACTGTCTCTGTGTTCATGAATTGAGAAGCTTAAGGGTGCTCATGAATTAAAGATTTCAAAAGATGGGTCATTAACTGAGAATTAAGGGTTGGCTCGATTTGAAGGATGGTTCATGAATTGAAAATTTGTTATTATATATTTTAGAAATCAATCATTTAATATGCAAGAAAAACGCCTAGGGCGGTTGATCCGCGGGTTGGTGCGTGTCAGCTTGTCATTGTCAAGTCAATTCCATACAATTTGATAAAATACCCCTTGAATTCAAGAGAGTTGGAAGAGAAAGAATATTTAACTACAGAAAAGTAAATCCCCCAATTCGTAATCTTTTTACAATCAAGATAACCCCTAATTAATTCCCTAATCCCATATTTATACTCTCAACTTCCTCCTTCAACTGAATTTGAGCAGTTATTCCGTTAATTTGTTGCAGACCAACGGTTCCCAACCATTTGGGCGTCGCCCTCTTTTTCCCGTTCTGATGAAGAAGTTCAATTGGGTTTAATTGGCATGAATTACCTGTTTTACCCTTTCACATCGTGACACTTTATCATGATCAAGCCAATTCCATACTATTTGACAAAATACACCTTGAATTAAAGAAAGTTAGAAGAGAAAGAATGTTTAACTATAGAAAAGTAAATCGCTCAATTCGTGATTTTTCTACAATCAAAATAACACCTAATTAACTACCTAATCCCACATTTATACTCCCAGTTTCCTCCAACTGAATTTGAGCAGTTGTTCTGTCAATTTGTTGCAGACCAGCCGTTCCCAACCATTTGGGCGTCGCCTTCTTGTTCCCATTCTGATGAAGTACATTTGGGTTTAATTGGCATGTATTACTTGTTTTGCCCTTTCACATCGCGACACAGCTGTGCCAGGCTAAATTGATCCAAAATTTAGGGTGAAATAGGGCGGGTCGGGTCGGGTCTACATTCTCATAGC
>JAULKM010000007.1:16209799-16229806 GCA_032355605.1 Rubia tinctorum
TTTGTGACATGAATTGATGTAGTAATTCAGTTTAGTGACATGTGCATGTATCACAAATATTTTAGTGACACCTGAAAATGAAGCAATTATTGTAACATTTCCTTACATGTCACAAAATATGCATCACTACTGGACTCTTTTTAGTGGCGGTGACATACAATCAATTTTTTTATTTGGGGTACACAAAACTCTAAAGATGGAGAATGATTCAAAACTGAATTATTCATATAACCAAAATTTCTTAATTGAGTTCTTGATAATAGCTCGTTCAAACATGTCTCATTTCATTGATGCCAAAATTTGTACACTCTTTTAAAGATGTGATGATAAATAAAGAGTTTTATTGTGAGATAAGGTTTAGTATCGCTTTTGATGGTGGTGTATTGTTGTTAATTCTAAAATTTTCATCGATGGTGTATCTCTCTAAAAAAATTCTATTTATAGTAACACAAAAATTGCATAAATCCAGCATCTTCGTCAACAAACTCTTATATAAATAGAAACCAAGTATTTTTTAATAACCTAAAATTTGCCAAAAAAAAGTGTGCCAATGTTTAAAAACTATGCCAAAAAGGAAAGTGTGCCAATGTTAATGAACCGGAGGAGTAACATTTATAGATTTTTTGATTGACTGGAACCTGCTAGCATGTCGGTGTGTAACTCCTCTGTACAGTTCGTCCTCATCATCAACCCACAACCGCCCAATATTTCACACGCTTCTTAAGAAATTACACAAACAAATAGTCACATACTCTTTCCAACGCAATCTACACAAACAACAGTCACACAGAAGATATGGCCGTAGATTTAAAGAACCAATCGAAAAATGATGACATTCAGCTGTATGAACTCCCCGATGCGTGCATTACGAGCGTGGTATCCATGACCACCCCCAAGGATGCATGTAAGATGGAGGCGGTGGCCTCCTGGTGCAGCGACTATGCTTCATCAGACGAAGTGTGGGAGAAGTTTTTACCGGAAGATTTCCTTCATATTCTCAGCAGATCAACGGAGGGGCAGAAAATTCTAGATGCTTCTGTGTCCAAGAAGGACTCGTATCTTCGCATGTGCGACAGTCCCCTCCTGATCGATCAGGGAACCAAGGTTATATCTCTACCTTAAAATTTTCACATCCGTTCAAGAGGAAGTGAGGAGACTTATTGATTTGTATTCATGTTTCAGAGCCTCTCACTAGATAAGCCGAGCGGTAAGAAAACCTTCATGCTTAGTGCAAAAGCCCTGGCAATTGTGTGGAGCCACACGCAAGCTTATTGGAAGTTCATACCCCTCCCCGAATCCAGGTATATAATTAAAGTATATAATTGTTATGTTTGTGTAGATCTACTGATCTGATACATTTCATTTGACAGCCCTGAATCCAGGTTTACGTCGGTGGCCAAGCTGTTAATGGTGTGCTGGCTTGAGATTGAGGGCGTGATAAGCTCCAAAATGCTCTCACCAAACACCAAATACGCAGCATATATGGTTTTCACAGCAGTGGAAGAATCCTTGTACGGATTCGATTATCCGCCGGTGGAGGTTTCAGTGGGATTCAGTGGACAGGAGTGCGAAAATCATCCAGTACTTTTGGATCCTGTTGGCCCCGGAGTGCCGGGGCAGAAGCGGCAGTTCAACTACAGGCATCCGGATGCTGCGAAGCAATCGGCTACTTCCCTTGCGCATATCCAGAAACCCAAGCAGAGGAGCGATGGATTTCTTGAGATTGAGCTGGGAGAGATCTACATAAAAGGAGACGAAGATGGTGATGTTCAGATGAGGCTGACTGAAACGAAGGGAGGACACTGGAAGAGCGGTCTCGTTGTGGAAGGCATCGAGATCAGGCCCAAGCACGAGTAGAACTCTATCCAACCGATGATGTTCTCTGTGTAATCGTCTCTGCGTGAAACAATGTGTGATTGAGCACCACCATCTAGCTTGGTCGCTAACTAGTTCTGTCATTACCTTGTCTGTTTTATGGCTTCCAAGATGCAATAATGCCCGTACTAGAATGGTTAATTATCAGGTTGTGTAGAGTTGTTGTCTCGGTGGATGAATACTCTAGTCTCCTGCTTTCTGGTGTCTGTAAAAGACTAGCAAGTACCGCCACTTGAAATGCACACACTTCGTCCCCAAGTTTCACTTGGAGTAAAATGTATATTGTCCTCCCTACCATCTTTCACTTTCCGTCTCTTAGTAGTTTTTTTACATCACATATCTTCTCTTTTTTGGTGAATTTAATTTCTTTCACTACTGCAGGCGCCCACCCGTGGCACCTAAGGCTGGGGTCATAGACACCAGTATTCCAGGCCCCAATCAACCGGTGGTTAAGTAGGATGGTATTAAAACGTATTTACTATGACACCGGCATATAGAATCGATGTTGAATTTTCTTTCAACCACACTTTGTTACTTAGCACTAGTTATTAATACCGGTGCCTTGGTTACTGTAGCAATACTTTTCCTGCATAACCAGCACTGGTAGAATCAAACATTTGCTAATAGATTAAGGCCAGCATCGGTTCAATAGTATCGGTGCTGGTTGTATATTGATGTCTGCCAATAATTTTTAGTACCGGTTCCAATATAGATACAGTGACAAGGATTAGATCTATATTAATCGTCCAATACCGGAATTAAATTTAGAAAATTCGTGCTTTTTTATTGTATGGTGTCAATTTTCCAACACCGGCATGTTATATGAAAAATCGGGGCTATTTTTGTTATTATTTTGCAATTCCCTATTTTTATTTTTCCTGGCCCAACCGGATAGAAACTCGGGCTACTATCACAAAAGAAACTCATAACAACCAACAAGATAGAATCTACAAACAAGATTAATGCTAAGAAAAGAGTAATGAATAAATGAAAAACTAATTCTGGCTAAAAAAATAGAATCCATCCACAACTAAATTATAGGAAAATCTATAAATTTAAATCATTTTCTACGCTTCAAGATACTCGTCGATGTCCATAAAAGTCATGCAATCTTTGGAATATATCTCCACCCAAGCCTCACACCATCTATCAGCTACAACTAATATCTCCTTCGCATTGTATGCTCCTTGTTTTGAGGGAAATAGTTGTTGTGTTGAAAACAAACAAATGATTAAGTAAGTGAAAGTATTTAGTAAGTAAGAGGAACAAGTGATTAATTTGTAATATGTCAGCCAACTTGTAGAATATATATCTGTAGAGGAGATGTTGAGCACAAACTCTTCCATTTAAAGGAGGACGTAGTATCCACATTCCCATTCACTCAACTGCGTGCGGCACTGCAAATGAAAAAATCGTGTTAAACGTAATTGTATTAAATAATGGTGGAAATGAAGGGACTTTTGGAATGAATGACTTACATCGATGGAATGGATGACTTACTTCTTCATCTTCTGCCTTTGATATTCACATGCAATCTTGGTAATGTTGAACTTTTAAATGTTAGTGAACTCACACTTCTAGACGTTAAAATTAACATCGATGAAAGGAATCAAAGTACCTGAAATGATTTTGTTTGCATTAATATTTTTTGGTTTGATTTCTCCCATTATCGAGACAAGGGTAAAAACTTTCTCCATACTAGGACTGATGAGTACTAAGTACCAATGATCGTTGTTTTCAAAACAATGTATCACATGAATGAAATTATCAGTTGTGTATGATATTATTTTTGTGTGAAATATTATAAAGTGTCACTTAAATTTTAATATATGGCACCACATAAAACCACGGCATCAGCAGCAAGCATGGTTTCGAGAATGGTTGCAACATAACCTTCGACTTTCGCCTCCTTGATTTCCGCAGCATAACCTCCCATACAGCACAGAACTAACTAAATGCAACCGTTGTTTGTTTCGAACACTTGATCCTAGAGGTGTCTTGAAAAATAACATTAGTTAATATTTGAAACATATAAGGGTTTAAATAAATACATATATTATGAAAAAGTAAACCTCACCCCATCCAAATATATATCACTGAGTTCGATAGCCAAGTCATTCCTCTTGTGTTGCCAAACTTGTTCCCGAACTCCACCAAGCATTTGATAAATAATGTTGATTTATGCTTTCTGCTGAAAGTTAACGGTGGAAACTTTGGAAACAAAGTCACCCTTCCCCACAACTGCATGCTCTTCAGAAGTTCGTTGCAGTATGTGATGAACTTCCCCATTCGCTTGTTGACAATATGAAATTATGTAGTTGCAACAAAATTAGGCAACATAAAAAATAATGAAATAAAGTACAAGTGATTAATTTTAGCAAAAATTACCTATTTCAAAGGCCTCTCATGTTAAAAAAATTTCCTTGAGGAACGGAAGGAGTTGGTTGATCCATAATGTATAGGTGTTGATAGCTATGCAGAAAATATAATAAATTTCAACGATTAGTAAGGAAACATCAGTTAGTGTTAAAGATGTAGCTATTAGTTGATTTAATTACGTCATTGTCGCTCACATTGACATGGTAAAACTCATCGGTCCGTGGTTTACCGCTTTCAATGTCCTCGGTCTGGGAGTCATCTTTGAACGTGGCCAAAGTCATCTGCCAGTCTACCACACTCCCCAAAGAGCCTCCCACATCACTGAATTGGTGGTTGGCAAACGACAACCTAACCCTTGGATGGTAGACTTGCTCGCACACTTAAACGTGAGTTACTGAACCATGTGGTTTCTCGGGATGCCTTGATTTCTAGAGCCAAGCTTGTGCAACCCTTATCATCTCTGTTTGAAAGCTATTGATGTACAAGGTGACCAACTCACTATCATGTTACAAGTATTGAGAGTTTATTTAGTCCGTAATAGAGTTTGCCTGAAATTGAATAAGAAAAATCCAAATAGTATGAACCTTTTAAGTGTAATGCATATTTACCTCCTCAACTTCTTCTTCATCGCTGGGGATCTTGGCTCGAGCCGCTGAGACCAAAGGATTTACCTCCAAACATAGCATTCTCAATGAAGCTCTTGGGGTCCGCTAGCCCTTCAGGAATATTTACTCCCCCAGCTGTAGTTATACTCTTGACGAACTGCTCGAGGTACGAGACTATCACCTTCACAACCGGCTGATCGACGGAAGGTTTCTTGGCCGCCTTCGTTTGGGATAAGGAACATCTGCCGCACTTGCTTCTCGATATGCCAAGGATAGTAACAGCAGTCGAAAGTCGGGATTGGGTACCTCTGTATTGACCTGGGTGATCCTTCTTCCCGGTCGCTCTTACAAAATGTCCTCTCCCGGACCCAACTCTAGAGTCCCCTTCTCCTTTTCCTTGCTCATCCTCAACTGCGGTTCATATTATTGTGTTAGTAATGAAAATTACAGTTGATTTAAAATGGAACAATTATTGAAGCGGATACTTACAATGTCCTTCGTTATAGTCTTAACTTCGGGGGTTGTGTAATCCTTGTTTTTCCCCTATTCGACTCCAAGTAGACTGGGGATTTGTCTGGTTTGAAATCCTTTGTTTTGATCTCCTCCTTGATCTATTCTTCTGTGTATCCCTGTTCCTTTAGCTTCTTCCTTTCTTTCTCCTTCAGCTGCTCCACCAGCTTCTCCTTGGTCGCTCTGTTCCTCTTTGATCCGGTGTAGTGGACGTACTTCTTTCCCTTTATTGTTTGCTTTGCTTCTCTATTTTTTCAAAAAAAATAATTACTTATGAAGAAAATGTATTCGTAAGTAAATATTAATATATTATTTTTTATATGATGTAAGAAATGTACTTACAAGCATATCCTCTATTCTTCTGTGCTCCTCGAATTTCTTTCACACCTCCTCGTCCATCCACCTATACTTGTCCCACAGCTTGTCTTTAGGAACTTTGTTGTCCGGAAGATACAATATGTACTTGCTTGCCACCTTGTTCTTCCAATTCCCCGGATAATAATAATATCGTGTAATCAAAATAACAAAGACTTGTTTTTAACGTACGATAAAATTAAAAACATTAAAAAAACCATAGTTTATGAATTTTTTGATGAAAATCATGAATATTAGCTAGCAAATGGCTCTTCATCTGACATCCGTGCATCTTCCCAGCTGGTCCCCATGTTGGTCTTCCTAGTGCCAGGGTCCAGGAATGAAGGGAATGGTCCAACTGCTTTCATTGCATCAGGGAACTGATACTCAAAAACCTTAACCATGTGATAGCACCATGACCTTTGATGTCGTGATTCTGTCAGAAGACTTTTGACACTCACCTCCAATGCAGGGAATCTAGATTCCAACAAAGGACCAACATTATCAGGAGCCATTATGTAGAAAGAATCTACTGTAATCTTCCCCATTGGTTGCTCGTATATGTCATGTACATAGTGGGGGACACCAGTTTTGTCCACAATTCAGATGTATTAATTCAAACTAAGAGATAGCATTTGAAAAAACTTAAAGGAAAACTTAATATAGTATGCTTATCTCTATAACACACATATCAAGGAGCATTAGTTTTATTTATGCTAAAATGAAGAGTGGAATAGAATACAACACCGTGGAGGATGGATGTCCAAAACGCTGATGCCATAAATCACATGAAGAAGCAGAAACTGAAGCAACGGTCGAAACTGGCTTCAAAAGAAGCGACCAAACACGGTCATCCAACAGATGAAGCCAATAACCCCCCCCCCTTACTATTCACCCACGCCAATCATAGTCATCATACTGATGTTCTGTAATGTTCAACAATTTTCAGTAAGGAAAACTAGACATTGTAACGTAGAAATCATTGTAGAGTATGAAAATAAGTTGTAGCGATGTGTAGGTATATAAAGAACACGAGTAAGAGTGATATCTCCCAAAATTAAAGATCCATATTGTGCAGTAGACGACACAAATTAATCAGGAAAAATAACATTAATTGAATCGACAACATTAGTGAGATCAATTGTCACCAGTCATGTGATGTTATGCTCCAGAATCAAGAGTCCAAGGTAAAGTAGGCTTACCTAACACACGGTTAAAAAAAAATTTAACTGATTAAATAAATTAACGATCATACTCCATCGGTTATCAAATAGATCAGGGCCAGTAGTTGATTGATCCAGACAGATTAGAGATGCAGCCGCGAGCCCGAAGGTCTAAGACATGACACAACTGGCAAAGGGAAGGGGCGACACCGGATTGAGGGAGGCGAAGTACACCAGTGTGGCAGGGGCGGGGTTTTGGGTAGATTGCTCTCTCATCTAGGTGAACCATTCTGGATAACTTATGATTTTGAAATAGCAAGCTTTTCCATGGCCTTTGTGATTACATTGAATGCATGTAAGATTCTTACGATCAGTTGTAGTGAGAGCTTCTGATGATGGACCTGAAGTAGGTTGACGACGAGCAGGATATGCCATTAAGTCATTTAAATGTTCACGGGCCCAAACAACGGATTCATGGGTTTCCTCCTGAATTGCAAGAGCATAATAATTGCGAGTGAGTGGAAAGAATGGTTTTTGAGCCATAACATTGGATCACACTGTGTTGTAACCATCATCTAAACCGAGGTGAAATTGATAGACGATCCAAAAGTGAGTTTCGCACTACATGGAAAACAACTAAAACAAAGAAATCACAAATAATCTCAGCTAAAAATTCCTAAGCTCCTAACTACTCCCTCTCCCACATCAAAACCTGTGTTGTCCTAAATGCATAAAAATTTCAAAAATCATAAATAGAGTAAAGAGATCATAGAAACTTACTCTTGGGACCCTCATGCGCCTCATCTCGTGCATTTTTCTTCTCTTCTCTTGCCTAAGCTTTTGTCTCTCGTTGAGAATGAGGTTGTGGAAGTGGTCTAGATTAAATGTACATCTCTTCCAACAATTGGTCCATGGCTTCTTCTTGCACCTCGGTCATCTCATCCGCAAATGCAAACATTGCTCTCACTTCTTGCTCAATGGAATCAAGCCCAGATCCCCGAGTCCTTATACTTCCATCCATAGCATCAAGCCTCAACCCAAACTTGCTCATTTTTGGGGTCCTTCCTCCTAACGCAGAACTCAACTCTTGAATTGATTGGATCAAACTTAAAAATTGCTTCCCAAACACTCGAAATCGATCATAGAAGCCTGCCAGTAGGTTGGATTAAGTAGGTTGCGTTATAGAGGGACTCATGTCAAAGTTATTGTACGAGAAGACCAGTCACACCTCCTATAGGTATTTTACCGGTTTTCTCATTTCCCGCAAACACACACTCTTCAATGTACATCACCACCATGTTAGGATATGCAGTCCCTTCCATATTCATTTACCAAAGTATCTCCACATCCCTTCCAGATTCATTTACAGATGTTCACGGTAATTTAATAACACCAATTCTACAGTTAGAGATATCATTTAAAAAATAATAATAGAATCGTCGGTCAGATGAGATATTTTAAAAAATATATAACCCTTCACATTAACGATCAGATATGTCAAAACTTTTTATAATAAAAACGATCTTATTACATGAGAAGTGGGAATGACTCCTTTACACAGAATCGCTAAATATATGAATTGCATTTCTAAAAATCCTATAATATTAATATGAGAGCTATCCTAAGATTGAATACATGATGTAGCAAGTAAATAATTCAGTTGAAAATTAAAAGTAGTCAAAAATAGTAGCAATCTTCATCCTCCTAAAGTTGAAATACCGAGGTCGCAACTCCAAAGCTCAAAAAATGGTATCACCTCTATGAACTAAAACTATCACAATCTAAAGCAATTTGTCAACTTCAGCCTTTCGGTCATTGTATTACTTAAAATATATGTTGAAGTTTTTTCTCTTAGGCCATTGTATGACGTGCAGAACCGGCTACTTTGGATTCTTCCAAGTTCGTAACTTTCACCTAAATTTTATTCTGAAGAAGGAAGAGTAATAGTGGTAGTGGCTCCACCGTAAAGCTGCTAATAAAGGTTACACCAATATTTTTCTATCATCGGAATTCCAATTTATTTGGCTTCTAATATAATAAAAATTTAGACTTCAATTAATTCATCTATTTGAATGACTTTTAGGAAAGTACCTTTGCGAAGTGGAATATTTAAAAGACTCGACATGATGTATTCCAGTTCAGCCCATTTATTGGTAACCAAGTTCAGCCCATTCTGCAGTGCCCAAATCTGAAATCCTAAATGATCGCTTGATGCCCAAAAACTCGATCCTTCATGCCAACCACAGACCACAAAGCTATGCCATGTCCGACTCGACTAGGCCCAGATCTGGCCCGATTCCTAAATATATGGCCACAATTTATGAAGGAAAAGAAACATCTAAAACCACGAACGCCACCCCCCTAAAGGTGAATTTGACCCACGTCAAATAGTCATCGTCATTGACATTCCGCCAGTTTCCATTAGCAAAAGAAAAGTGTGCCAGAAAAACCATCGCCTAAGGGGAAGGGAAGTCTGGGAGGTCATTGTCGCACCTCTCAAAGATACAATTTATAAGTTCTAAATACTTACTAAATACAATTAAGTATATAGTGGCAAATCTGGGTCGTCCACAAAGAAGAGAGATTTTTCTAAGGGTTTTCACATATAACAGTAGATATAGAAATATACATATTTATAAAAGCAAGTAAGGGGGTTGGGGGTTGGTTGGTTTTTTAAGTTATGAATTTAAAGGCAAGACAACAAGCTAAGTTAAGTAACTATGCTCATCATGCAGCAACCTAATAAAAAGGATAAAAACTACAAATTATAAAACCTTGGGGCAATTGATATTCTCTTATGAACCTCTTATCTATCCTTCAATCCACGACCTATTCACTACTTTAACTACTTGTTGTAAAGATAAATCTTCTATCCTTCTTTGTTAGTAGTTTACACGAGTGAATTCGACATCTCTTGCTAAACCTCACTCATGATTCCTTTAGTCGATCAACGCCTAAAATTATCCCATTAATGGCATTAAGTACGAAGAATTAACAAGTTTGGTAACACTTATAAACACTACACCGTGTCTAAGCCTTGAAACAATTCATGAATTTATACAAGATTAGTCAAGAACGTTCAACATTCATAAACTTCTCCTATTTGCTACACAAAACCAACATGACAAAGAATTCGACATCATCACATTCATCTAGCATTTACCAAATCATCAATCATATTAGAAACTTTAATTCATGCTCTTGGATTTCATATCAAAAAGAGGAAAATAAGCTACTTTCTCCTAACCCTAACAAGCAATCATACAAGCATTCCATATACTCAAACTTCCAACACCATTAATGCATTCAATAACCAAATTCAAAGAATAATAAATGCAAAATAGAGAAAACATTAAATAGATAAAAATGATTCTCAAGAAATGAATAAGGAAGCTTCAATCTATTGCTCCCAAGGAGATTACTAAACTTGATAATGAGAACACATAACTAACCTACAAAAACTAAGAAAAGATGAAGAATAAAACTAGGGTTTTAAGCCTAGAATTTCGTAGGAGGAAGAAAAGTGTGAGGAGAGAGGATAAGGTTTGGCATTTATAGTACAAAAAGACGGAAAGATTTCTGGTGACCCATTTGTTGCGACTCGCGACACATTCCTCAAGTCCTCCTCTTTACATCACATTTCTTTCATCCCTCAATTCTTCAAAGCTCAAAATAAGGTTTTCAAATCTTCAAATATAGTCTTCAAAGTCTTCCAACATTTGCCTTGTCAAACAAAACTCCCTAGAAAAGTAATAAAAATGCAAAGTCGCTCTTAACTCATCTTAGAGAATTTCCAGGCAAAATGCCACACATAGAGCTCAAAAGTGTAGAAAAGTGAATCCAAAAGGTCCCAAAATAACTGTATAAAATGAACACATCAAATCTTGCTAGCCTTTCCACCATCTATAGTTCCAATCTGTATAATAGTCATCTCCCTTCCGCCACTCCATGAGATTTGAGTTGAAGATCAAAAAACATTTGTCCCGCAACAGAGAGAAATTAAAAACTGAGAAAATTTGGAAAAGAAAGCTGGAAAAAAGATAGGAAAGTAAAGAAACTAAAACAAAAAACCGGGGGGGGGGGGGGTCAATATGGTTGTGGAGAAGGACAGAGAAACATTTTTTCTACAAATCCACAACTCTTCAAATCTTATTACACCTAGAATTATCAGTGTGACAATGAACTTTTGCAAAACAATTAAAACTATCTACTTGTGATATAATTAACTTTGCAAAACAAAAATTAATATAAATATAATATTATTAAATATATTAAATTAATAATCAATATAATTATATAACTAAATTTAATTAAGGTGTTTAATTTTTAAAATATTATTATAAATAATCAGGTGAATGTTATTTTAAGTCTCTACTCTCATATTGCTGTAGGAAGACATAAAACTAATGAAGTCTATAGGGTTGGATAGCTTCAGATTTTTAATCTCATGGCCAAGAAAAATTCCAAGTGAGATTTCTTCAAATTACTTTAGAGTAATGAAATATATTTCCTTCAACATTTTATTTTGAGTTATCTAAGTTATGTTTGTAATCATTGATCATCATATATAGGTGGGAAGCTTTGCAAAGGCGTGAACAAAAAGGGCATTGACTTTTACAACAACGTGATCAATGAGCTTTTGTTTTTTGTTGCATAAGCTACTTCTCTGTTCAAAAGGATTAATAGGTTAATCCTTATGACATATTTCAGGTATTCAACCATTGGTAACAATCTTCCACTGGGATCTTCCCCAACCTCTAGAAGAAGAATATGGTGGCTTTTCTGATCCCTAAAATCACATAACCAAACCAACCATCTTCTCATAGCTATTCACATCACTGCATAAAAAAGTACACATATATAAAAACAGCACACCATAGTTTTTTAACCTCACAAAGAAAAAGGTAGACAAAATTTGAGAATTTATGTGTCAATTAAACACACTTATTCCTAGTTGTTGCGGCGTTGATGCGGAAAGGATTATTTGGACTTTGCAGAGGTGTGTTTCAAAGAATTCGGTGATAGAGTAAAGCTTTGGGCGACATTCAATGAGCCCGCGGTCTTCTCTTTAGTTGGCTACGATATTGGTGTAAATGCTCCCGAACGATGTTCTTCGTGGAGGAATAATGGTTGCCCCGCTTGCAATTCCGCCACAGAACCTTACATTGTATCCCACAATGCAACATTCTCATTTCCAATGCTACAATAGCTAAACTCTACCGCCAAAAGTACAAGGTAAGAAGTAGGGGTGACAAAATAAGTGCGTAACCCGCGAGTGAAGCGGGTTATTTATTTTCAACTTGTACAGGTTGGATAAAATGAGTAATGGGTAAAATGGGTAACAAATCAATTGTCAATTGGAAAATATGAGTTGAGCAGGTTGGATATGCGGCTGATTGTGGGTTTATCTATATGGGTTAATATATGAGTTGAAATTAGCGGGTTTACGCATATACGTTGGTATATAAACCCATATGGGTCAATAATAAATGGGTTGAAACTCTCGAGTTTACCCATATAGATCAATATATGGGTTGAAACCCACAGATTTACCAATATGGGTTGGTATATAAACCATTATTGGTTGAAACCTGGGAATTTACACATTTTGACCAACGGGTTGAGTGATTTTTTACCTCCAGGTTGAGCGGGTTTTCAACATAACTCATTTTAGATCATTTTTTACTCGTTATAAAATAGGTCCAAATGGGCCATATTCATATTACCCGACTCATATTCAACTCATCCATTCATTTGCCACTAAGAAGCCATTCATACGTGTATACATATCTCCTACTTCACAGTATAAGTAGTACACTTTCACTTTAAATAACTCACTCAAAAAATATATTGTATCTTTAATTAGTTACGGAAAGCTATGTTGGAACAGGCCCTTTACATGAGTATTAGCGCATACTCATGTGGCTGCCCTTCTCCTTGGAAAAGGATATACATACTTCTTGATACAAGCACAACATATGTGCACAGGTGCAAATAACAAAGAATAAACAAAGACTCAAATTTATATGTACTTCAGATATAAAAACACACCCATAGTTACTGAGAAAACATACTCATAGTTATTGAGGAAACTACATCTTTACAACTCTTAATTCTTCCTCTCTCCATTACAAAGAGTACATGTTCGACTTAAACAGAAGACAAATATTAGACTAACCACAACTCATATATTTTACCCGCAACTAATAACAACTCCCACACGATCTAATCCATTACTTTTAATTGAGCAATTTACTCAAATCAAACTATGACTAATTCAACCTACAATAAAATGGTAAATAACAACTAGATTAACCAACAAGCTAGAAATCATGAAAAAGTTATATTTTGAATGTGTTCCATTGATTTATTTGGCTGAGTAAAATTTGATTTCACAGTCGCATCAGAGAGGGGAAATCGGAATGGTGCTGGCTACAACAGGGTATGTGCCATTTCCGAAGAGGAAAACCGATATAGAAGCAACCCAAAGAGCTATGGACTTCTTCTATGGATGGTACATACTTTTTTTATAATGTTGAATGAAATGGTTATACTAATTTTAATTCATGTAAAACTGCATTCTTGAATGGTGAATTGGAAGAAGAAGTTAAAATGAAACAACCTGAAGGATTTGTAGTTCCTGGACAAGAGCACAAAGTGTGCAAACTTGTGAAATCCTTGTATGGGCTTAAACAAGATCCAAAGCAATATCATCAAAAGTTTGATCAACTGATACTTGATAGTGTATTTAAGGTCAATGAATCTGATAAATGCATTTACAACAAGTATGTGAGTGGGAAAGGTGTCATAATTTGTTTGTATGTTGATGACATGTTGATCTCTGGTTCTGACTTGGTACAAGTGTTAAAAACCAAAAAGTTTCTTTCAAGTAAATTTGAAATGAAAGATATGGGAGAGGCTGATGTTATTCTTGGGATAAGAATTAAGAAAGATGAAGGATCAATAATACTCTCAAAGTCTCATTACATTGAGAAACTTCTTAATAAGTTCAATCATTATGATTGCAAGCCAGCCTCAACTCCCACTGACTTTAAATTAGACTATGTGAAAAATAACGGAGAAACTGCATCACAAGCTGATTATGCAAGTTTGACAGGCATCTTAATGTACACAATGACTTATACACATCCAAATATTGCATATGCAGTTGGAGTGCTAAGTAGGTTTACAAGTAATCCTAGCAAGCAACACTGGCTTGGAATCACGAGAGTTTAAAGACATCTCAAGCAAACAAAGGATTACAATATCAATTACAAAGGATGCCCATCAGCTCTTAAGGGTTTTTCTAATGCGAGTTTAATCACAAATAAAGATGATCACTCATCCACAAGTGGTTGGATATTTGTTCTAAGTGGTGGAGCTATTTCTTGGGCATAAAAGAAACAAAGTTGTATAAGTGACTCCACTGTGACTGCTAAATTTGTAGCATTAGCCGCAGCAAGCAAAGAAGTTGAATGGTTGAATAATTTGTTATATAAATTACCGATGTGGCCTAAATTACCTATATCTATACATTGTGATAGTACCTCAACCCTTGAAAGGGTGTATAATGGAAAGTAGAGACATATCGGAGTGAGGCATAGTACAGTTAGAGACTTGATCACAAGAGGAGTCATAACCGTGGATTTTGTCAAATCCAAAGAGAACTTGGCGGATCCTTTAACTAAAGGACTAAGTAGAGATATGGTGGTGAAAACATCCACTGAGATGGGATTGAAATTCATAATATAGACCATACAATAGTGGAAACCTCAATTCGACGCTAGCAAATTCTCTAGTCTTGGATTCAATGAGTGAAAAGTACGTTGTTAAATGGTTGGAGCACTAGTTGAGAATATGGTGCTCATTTACCGCTAGTATATGAGAGGATGAACTTTGTGTTCTTAAAAGGTTCAAGAAATGTCAAATACGATGCATTCATATGTTGTTTGCATGAAAAAATATATACTTCATATGGCGGGGGCATATGAACTTGACTGTATGAGTGTATTACTTGAAGTCAATCAAAGTTCTGGTTTGAATTTTGGAAGCATTCATGAATAGGATTGGGGCACATGGATTTATATGTGTTGTTTTATAGCAATTTAGAGGAAGCAAATCTGTCTGTGACTGATATATGTGGCTCTTTACATAAACCATTGGCTCAAAGCTTAGCCTACCAAGCAGCTCGACGAGTTATAGAAACTTTCATTAAGGTAGTGGTTCAATCGAAAGGCACCATTGCTAATGCACAGGTTATCAGAGTGGGTTCGAAGACCTAGAAGATATTTTCAATAATAAAAAATGGCGGGGGATTGTTGGTATTTTCTTATTTATTGGAAAGATACAAGTCACCATTCAGCAAAAATTGTGATCAATCATTCAAGCAGTCTCAAAGGGTACAACTCCAGCATAAATGACTCTTCATCGTCAATCATTTTGTCTATTGGGAAGGTCATTTAGCTCTATAAATAAAGGTCAGAAGGGTGGAGTTTTGTTGTAGGAAAAAATCATTCACTCACAAGAAACCATTATGCTCTTCTACTTTTTGTTTTTCGATGTTGAAGTTGTAGATGCAAACTATTGTCAACAAAACTTCATTTTATCCTAAAGGATATTTGTTCTGTATCATTTGCACACAAAAGGGAACAGATAAAGCCTTAAGGAAAGTGTAATATACGACTTGAAGGTTACCTTTATATTTATACACTTCATTCTATTATCCTACATTTTCCTTCTACTTGCCTTTGTCTTAGACCGAAAATTTCCCCAACAAAACACAAATACTCAAAAGTACTTTTCTTGATTCAAGCCTAGATCAAGAAGCTTTCTCGATAGTTTTGTCCTCAAAGAGAATTCATGTAACTCAATGCTTTGATAGAGTCGAATTACTCTTTAAGGAAAGTGTGTTCAACACGACTCATATCGATATCCAAGTTTATCACAATAATCCCTATTTGGTGTAACTCAGGGCTTTGATAGGGTCAAATTAATCTTTAAGGAAAGTGTGTTCAATGCGACTCATATCGATATCCAAGTATTATCACAATAATCCCTATTTATCCCAACAGATATTCACAAAATATCTCCTACGCCTTCCTAGCAGATGGATTTTCAACACATTAAATACTTTTGTCAATATCAAACGGTCGATTGAAGAATTAGGTTAAGAAAAATGTGATGAACTTAATTTTTTTAATCTAAATATTTCATAGAAAACTAATAGAACAAATCCAAAAAAAATTAACATTGGTTTTCAAATAAAAATATAGCAAATATAAATAATTATGTACAACTCGACCCCTAATTTCAAAGCATTTACCTAATAAATACGAAATGGTACTTCCGAATTTTGATGTTAATAAGTTATTTGGAAATTGTTATCTACCCATGCAAAATATCAAACCTTCACTGCCTTTTCATGTCACTATACCGATTAGCTGCAAACCCGTCTGTATAGAAGAGATTCCAGACATAATTTGGGTGAGTGATTGTGTCTTAAACCTACATGCAGGGCGGATACAAGAAATTAATTTTGGTGGGTCACTATTTAATAATAAAAATACAATTAATAAAAAATAATGTCATGCGATTAATTTATTAAACTGCACACGCCGAGTTTTCGGGTTGTTTCAGTACAAAAACTGCATCTGCCAATTTTCTCAGTATCAGCTGACTGGAATCTGGAGCTGGTAGTGCATTAGACATAGCGATGCTTTCCGAAGCTTCTTGCCTGATTTCAGGAACGCGAGACTTATCATTTACATCCAGTTTTTCAGGAGAAATATTCACAGGTGATCTCTCTACATTCTGTAAACATACGAAGAACAATGCTTAGAGGCAATAGTCAATAGTCATTTCATTAAATTGTCGTAAACAAAGAACTATTTGTGCGACAAATGACTAACCGGGATTAATTATGCATCAGTCTCAGTATCTCTGACCATACATTTGATCATTTCAGAGGAGGGAGTTTCTTCAACAGCAGCATCTTGAGAGCTTCTTACACTGATGTCAAAACTTTCTTCCCCGTGGCCTACAAGTCCAGATTCCGGTTTTACTGCAAGCCTAAAAACCGAATCATATAATGTTCTACTGATCATTGGGACCTGCAAGAAAGAATCAACTGGGCTATCTGCACATGCCTTCTCAGATATAGATGGAGTCTGGATTGAAGGGAGAGTGGGAGCTTCGACTCCCTCGGTTATCCAATCCTTATAGTAGACTGCGAACAGGTAAGTGCCCGAATCCATAATCTCATTGTACACTTTCTTGACAAGCTTCAGCCTCCTTGTCCTTCCAGGTGAACTGACCATAGAATCACATTCTTTCTTGTACCAAACAATCACTTCTGAGAGATGCGTGAGAAAGAGCCGATCCCAGAGATCAGGTAACAGTTCATTTCGCGCCTGAAAAGGTGAATCAGAGAAAACTTGAAGGAGATGTTTTGCTGATATTCTGTCCTTTTTCTGTAGAGTATACATCACACTGAGGTAGAAATGAGCACAGGCAGATAATTTGAAGGAACTCCACATGTGACGCCATCTTTCAGATCATCCGAATTCAATCCTGTTATGACACTAAGCTGCAATGCAGCTTTCTTTAAGTCTCTCACGCTCACGCGCTCCTCAGCAGCTCTTTCGACTGTCTCTACAACTTCTTCAAGATTCACTAAAACTCTACCTTCATTTAGGGAGTGATCTTCTACCTCAACCACATTGATGGAAGCGAAACAGCTTTCCCTACGTGAAGCGCGGAAATTCTCATCCTTCATAAACTGTTTGCCATATCCACTCAGTATGGAAACCATGGCTTGAATTGCAGCTTCATCAAGAGCAGGAGTGTCCACACTCGGTTGAACACCTTCTGTCTTTCGTGTTCTGCTCTTGTCGAATGTTTTCCCGACTTGAGAGCTTGTTCTTGCTGTTCTTGTAGAAGATGCATCATTATCTTTCCTTGTATACTTCTGCAAGGTCTGTCTGTAGCTCTTCCTTTTCTCTTTCCTCACGTCATGTCTTGCCTCACCTTCCTCGGGGATGTACACCATATTCGAATGCACTGTATTGTACATTCTGATCTCTTCAACCTCCTCTACTATCTCATTAACTAACTCATCATCAACAACTAAATCTTCGCCCGAGCAAATGCTGAGTGACTTAGATTGCTTTGTTTCGTGAGAATCCCTTCTCTCATACTTTATCTTCTTTCCCTTAACCTGGTCGTCGCTGCTTGGCATTTCACTCCTGAACTCATGCTGAGGTATATCAGATTGTGTCCTCACTGTCTTTCTGAATCCTAGAGATCCCGGCCTGCGCTGATCATTGCGCGCGGAAACTGGCCTAACTGTGCCCTCTCCTCCAAAGGAGGCTCGGGCCATTAACTTTGATTTGCCGCGTTTGAACCCTTCTTTCGCCAAAAGCTCCTCCAATGACATTGCCATGTCACTTGAAACAATGGAGCTTTCAGAAAAAAATCATGAAAAAAATAAGTGGAGATAATAACACAGCAGTCATAGCACAATTACAGGTGAACTGAAAACCCTAATAAATCACAACATAGCTAGCAAAACAAGGGAGATTTAGCGAACAACTACGATACAGCTCGAGCAAATTCAATCAAAAGAGTTCCATTTGTAGAGTATCATTCACAAACATTCCTTTCTATTGCTTATCTCATTATTTCTCTTTTCAAATTGATAATAGAAGTTATGAAATGAACAGATGTTATGTTCCTGTTTAATTAGCATGATATTAGAATGCTTCAATCTCTCCATCAGAATACAAACAGATTTTAACACACAGTTCTTTTTTTTTTTGCAAATAAACCACTTCCAATCTTCCATAGTTGTAACACCGGAAACACGTAATCTGGAATGACCAAAACATAGCATGCAAGCTAAAAAGAGCAACCAAATGCATATGGATCCAACAATCACACGAAACCTACCAAAAAGCGGCTTTTCTCCTTCGAATCAGTTGATGCAAAACAGTAAAAGCTCAACAGGGCTAAGAAATACTACCACTTATGAGTGTGAAGCTAAGAGATTGACTTGGTATGATCTTCAAGGTAGAACATGAAAGCAAGACAAGAAATGAATAGCAAGAAGTGAAACCATTGGTACAAACCCGACCATAACAAACATTGAAGTAGTGATGATGATAGAAACAATCCATTGTTAATGCAATCAGTGGAAATGATAATATATGAAACAAGCAAGTAATATAAGAGAAAAAACAGCAAGAAAGAAGGAGAATGCGTACAATCGGCATCGAGTGAGACAATTCAACAAACAGATGATGACAAACTTTTGCAGGCCATGAAAACAAACAAATTCTTTCTTCATGGTTTTGCCCAAATGAACCAGTTCAGCATTCAAAAACTGCCGCCTGTTGACGCTACATGACCATTTCACCATGGATTATAAACCCCAACACCTCTTCAAATTTCAAAATTTTATTAGTGAGAGTCAAACTGTCTTTGTGTTCATGGATTGAGAAGCTTAAGGGTGCTCGTGAATCAAAGATTTCAAAATGTGGTTCATTGACGGAGAATTAAGAGCATGCTGTCCATTGTGCTCAATTCAGCCTCAATTAAAAATTGGTACGGAACCGAGGCCGAAAACTTTCACAGTGGGGGCTCACAACGGCTACATTGATGCATCCCGCTGCTCCGGCTGCATGGTTTGAGGTTTGAGCCGGATCAGCATTTAATGCTATGCCAAGGCCACGTGCGCCTCTGAGCAGGCCTTGTCCTCTCTGGCCCACGCATCAGCGCGGGCCACGTGGCAACATGAGGCCATTAAAAAAATTCGCAGCGACACGTGGCAAAACGTTGTTGGGCCACGTGTCGAATAACGGATGAACCATTTTTTTGAAAAAATTACCCGTTGGCCACATGTCAAAGTGTGGTTGGTCCACGTGGGCCAACGGCTATATTGGCCAAACGGCTGATTTTTTTGGAAAAAAAAATAATTTAATTTTTGTCATTTTGTTTCGAGTGCGTCTTTTGAAAGACGGTCTTTCCATAAGTCATGGAAAAATGAAGATTTAAAGTGTAAATTAGAAGAAATGAAGATAAAATTTTCGGGTTGCATGAACCGGGTTATAAAATTTATAACTACT
>JAULKM010000007.1:16229906-16243264 GCA_032355605.1 Rubia tinctorum
TAATCAATATATTATTTATAATTAATAGTAGTTTTACAAAATTATTTTATTTTTATAAATATATTTTTTTCAAGAATGTTAAACTTTTTTATGAAGTAAATTAATGGTGGATATGTTGAATTAAACTAATTATTTTTTATAATTTTTAAAATGATTTTTTTCTCAAGAAAATGGGGCAAGAATATAAATGGATCAAAATGGGTCAATTTGAGTCAAATTCAGGCCCGACCCATTTTGACCCAAATGGGTCATTGACCCGAGCTAACCCAAATTGGTCGGGCTGGGTCGGATAATTCGAACACCCCTACCCAGCAGCAATTTCAATAAGTGAAATTACATTCAACTAACTAGACTCTAGTAACAACTAATCTATTGCGATGATATTTAAATTATATGTCAACGACCAGGATCTAGCAATAACTAATCTATTGTAAAAATGTTTAAATTACAAGTCAACCACTTAAAATCTTCCCAAGCATAATATAATAGAAAGTTTTTGCTTTGAATTTTGGTGCCGTCAACCAGAAATATTTAAGTAACTTCTTTGTAATTTATATATAGTATTTTTTAAAATTATGAAGTCATTTTGACTAATAAGATTTGGAAAAGTATTGGGAAAAACTTTCTTTCCAGAACCTTATGGAAAGATGTTGTTTAATTAGAATTATACAAATATAAAAGGTTTTAGTTGTAATATTAAAATTTTATAAATTTGCTACTATATCATTTTAATGCAAATGTTTTTTATTTCTGGTTTAAGAGTAAATGGGAAAGGGCCAGCCCATTTTTTTTAATATTATAAACTTACCAAATTAGGCAAAAATGAAGAGTGCAAATTCAGGAGGGACGTTCCAAATAGAAAATAGTGCAAATTGAACTAGCACGGAGGGAGTAACTCATTTGAATCTATACTCTATTATGGTGGTTCTGATAAAATTTCTGACATTTATAATATGTATCACAACTAACAGTTCACTAATATAAACTTTATGTTATATTTTTTCTTACTTTCCTTTTGGTAATATTATCTATGAAGAGGATTAATGGGAGGACGTCGTTGTATCTCTCAAAAATACAATTTATAAATCCCTAATGCAGCTAACTACTAGAGAGTAGCTAGTGGCGAGTCGCGGTTGTCCACAGAAAAAAGGGATTCAATCAAGTATTAAATGTAGCTAAAAGGCACACAAAGAAGTCACTCTAAGTGTGTGGTAACAAAGTTGGGGGATTTTTTATTTTAGAAAACACCACGATTACTTTAACCAACTATATTAACAAAAAATTAGAACAAACGATATACATACGATCACAACTAACACGAAAGATGTAACTAAGATTATAACGAGTTTTGAGCGCAATTGGCTTACGTTTCTAGTTATCCTTCGATCATCGACTAATTATCCTATTTTTATGCATTAACCACATATTGTGGAGAACTTGTCAACACCTTTCGAGTGATGACATTTCTCACTTCTCCTCGGTTATAGTTATAGTGGGTGATCGGTGCCACACAATAACCCTTACCCTCAGGTCACTCTAGACGATCGGCATCACAAACTTCCTTGAGCATAGCAATAAATATGGAGACCCAATACAACTAATATAATGTCCTACAAGCGAGAAACATCGGGATAGCACAATTTTGTTCCCTAATGACGACTACGAGGATCAACCTTTATGTTAGGCGTCATTAGTGTACTACTTCGATAATTAGGCAAACACGTTCAAACTCATCCTAAATCTAAGCAATTTCATCGATCAATAATAATAATTAGTTGACACTACTAATTACAACCTAATATCAATCAACAATAATTACATCGACAAAAAGTCATAATCGTCCGGGTTTGACTAAAAACCTAACAAACAATCAACTCACAATCATAAACTAGTTGATCAACTTAATCTAAATCATGCATTAATCACAAAAGAAAGCACAAAACATACTTGATAATCAAACCACAAAATAGGATAATCCAAATATCACAAATTCATACAAGAAATACTTACCAATTGTTCCTAAGAGTATATTTAGCCTAGATTAACAAAACCCGTAACATAGAATACAAATCCACAAAGAATTATGAAAGAGAAATTTAAAATCTAGGGTTTTGGAGGCCCCAAGTCGGGCTCACTCAAATGGGGAAGAATTATAATCCAAGGAAATAGAGGGGGAAAGGCCAAAAATGTTAAATTCTTGGTTAATTTCGCGGGTCGTGGTATATGTCGGGGCCCCGAAAAGGTGCTTCTTCCCTCTTCTTAGTATAACTGCTACGGGTGAACTCCAGATCTGTTTTGGGAGTTCTTGTATCATTTTTATAGTAATCAAACAGACGAATCCAATGATGCTATCCATGGATACCGATTCATCTCGGATCATTATCAGAACTCGGCTCCAAAACCTGGTTCATTCTTCCTCCGCTACTTTGCCTTCCTTCTTCAATCTATCTTCTACCACTTTGAAAGTGGTCTTCCTTCTTCTACCATTCCTATGAATAACCTTACTAAATATTATTTCATCCTTGAGAATGGCTTTCTTCATGATGGTCTCCAAATAAGCTCACTAAACACATATGAATCGGCCAAATTATAAAGGTAAAACAAGGTAGACACCAAATACTTGCAAACTAGGAAAATTAAGGCTAATAACCATACAAGGTGATTATAAACTCCTATTTTGTAAAAAAAACTAATAATTTAACTAACCACCAACAAAACAAGCTATAAAGGATGTTAATTGTACTAATAAAACATCAAAATCACGTCTCATCAAATAATTTCACAATAAGCCTAGTTTATGTTGTTGAAATTCCCACATCGATTTCATAAAGACTAAAAGACTAATGTATAGGGTATTGGGTCACCTCCACTTAGTTCAAATTGGTTTTAAAATGAAAGTCCAAGATACTTTAAATTTAACATTTATCCGAGTCCAGATTGGGTTATTATGGTGATGTTGGGATTTCCGTTTAATTGGGCCTGATATTGAGTCGTGGAGTGTTTGAAATTCACATATCATTTTTTAAGAAAGTCTAAATGACTAATATATAAGGTTTTAGATTACCTTCAATTTTTAAGATAAAAAATTTAGGGTCGTGAATCCCCAAAAATTATCTGCTGACTATGTATATGAACACATTCAATTATTCAGATAGAAAAAAAAATGTAATATCCTTATGGAAAATATAATCACCAAAAAATTTACCTTAAACAGTCCAAAAACATTGAATATCTCATATGCATGCACCTGCCAATGGTCGTGTCCCTTTGAAGATGCATCTACAACATTATAAATAACATACTCTGTCAAAATATCCTTTCACTCGCAGAAAACCTAATTCCCTATCATCTCTCGGTTGCAGATGCCTAAACAACCTAAGAAGTCGAATATAGCATCCGGCCCTATACCCTACAACCTCATATCATGAAAAGGAAGAAATGCAATCAAAGTGAAAAAAATGAAGTGTGAATGGGATGAAATCAAATGTCTCATATGCCTGGATCCTCCCCATAAGGCAATCCTCCTGGTCTGTTTGTTGCACGACAAGGGTTGTAGCCTTATGTGTGCAACACTAGTTATCTCTTGTCAAACTATTTTGATCAGTTTTATGATTAGCAATTTGTGATGCGACAATCGAAATAGACATCTGATGGTAAAAGGACAACGAGATTTGAGTTTATGGCAGGAAAGAGTCGACACAAGCTTTCCTATCCACCGTGCAGAGGTGAAATCACTGGGTGGATTTTTTATGAGTGTGCTCGTGACTTCATGAATAAAATCGTTCACACTGGGTTCCTGCAACATTCTTGGGAACTGTATTGATTTGAAGGATCATGCGAGAATTCTGCATGACTATGAAAATGATAACTATAAAGAATAATATTGTAGTCCAGGTAGGGTTTTCTAGTAGATTGAAATTGTTTGCTTTTAGCACCGGGATGTGTATTTTGCTACTGGTGCTATGTGGAGCACGCTTGATTATTAATATAAGTTTAAAACAAAAAATTGTCTCTTTATATTGTGGTTTCATTTCTTTTAATGTTCATCATTAATTCAATTTATTTGTGACTTGAAAACATATGTTTTTAGGTTCTTCATACCACGTCTTGTATCTCCATTTGTTCTTTTTTTGTCATGCCAAAATGTGGTTGTTTTCATGCATTCCTTGGGGCTGCCAAAATACGGTTGTGAGACCTTCTGTGTAGGAGTGTTTCCTCTTTGTTTCTTGTTCATGCTTGCAATATGTGGAAATAAACAGGGAAACATCCAATAATGAGTAGCATCCATCCTCAATTTTAACTTTTTTTTTCAATAAAACTCATATGTATGGGAGGGTGGTTAATTAGGAACCCCCAGTCCTATGAAGATTTGGATCGGCGAAGATCAATTACAAGGATACACAATGATATCATGATAAAGAGTGAAACTAAAAGCAAATCAAAAGGAAACCTAGTTGCCTGAGTATATAGATCTACTTATCCTGAATAAGATAGTAAATCTATGAACACCTTGGTAGTGATTCCGTTTGAAACACCTCCACCCCTGTGTCGATGTTTACCAAACGGCCAAACCAACAATTTGTTCCTAAATTTAAAAATCCCAAAAACTTGAGTTGGTTTGTGGTCATTCCCTTATTCAATTTGTGTCCTTTTCTTCATGTATGATTTATGTAGCCCAGCTAGCTTATCCAAAAATTCTTATCTTTCTTCTGAAATTGGATGTCATCTTTCATATATATAAAACGGAATGGCCTTTGAGAGCTTGTCCCTTGAAGTTGCTTCTTTTAGTCTTGATTCTTTTTTGTTTGTTTCAAGGTTGCAGAGTTGTGCTTTCCATAAGAGTTGTGCCTTAAAGAGCTGCATAAGAGAGAAACCAAAGAGAAGATCAGTAGTATCTATTCATGTTTAGTACTCTGACTGTATGGAGACCTATTTTGTCAAAGATATAACAAGTCTTTAGTATTCTGATCAAACTCATGAAAATACCATGATTTTTTTAGTATAAGTGTCATTTCTAGAAAGTTTGCCAAGTGATCAACAAGCATATTTGCATGTCTAATGGTGTGATTTGGCAGAAGATGAATGTTTAGTTCTCTGGAGTCCATGGCAAGATGGAAAATATTCTAGGGAGCCTTTAGAGGATAATTAATACAGTTTAAATCTACCTCACAAATAATTTTTATGGAGAAGAAATGCCAGCCTAAAGACTGAGCACACTGGTATGCAAATTGAATGGCAAGAAGTTCAGCTTGAAGGCTAGAGTCTGCATTACCTTTTTTACTAAAAGCTTGCGGAAGTTCTCCAATTGTGTCTCTAATGATTACTCCCAATCCATACAGTCCATCTGATTTTGTCCAAAAGGCATCGGTATTGACTTTCCATTTCTTGAAATGTTTTTCCCACTTTATGCTTCGAATTTTGGGTTCAGAGAGTGGCCTAATCTTTGGAATAAGACCCATTTGAAACCATTCAGAATAGTGAATTTTTTGTGGATGAGTTTCACATAGAAATTATTTTTATACACGGTATGACCTTGGGAATCCGAGGACCTATATTATCAAATAGGAATGAATTCCTAGAATTCCAAAATTGCCAACACGCTAGAGATGGTACAATATTTATAAGGTTTGTGTATACGTTTGAGCTCCCCATCAAAGACCAATAAAAGGAAAGTTTGGCAAAAATGCTATCAAATTTGTTATGCCTAATCCCCAACAATCCTTCAAAGTATTTCCAAATAAACACCGAAAAATAGAAATCATTAAAGAAATGGAAGAGAAAGCATCACAATTATAGTAAAAGGGACATTTTGAGGCCACATAGATCATAGAAAAGCTACTATATTATCAAAATGCAAATTTGCATTCACAAGTTTCCATATAAACATTGAAACTTTCTCCTGGAGTCTAGAATGCCAAACCATATTAAGGGATGGCAAATTTCTCCATTCCTCAGTCACTACCTTTAGTGATGATCATAGGTTTAGCACCTGACTCAGACCCACAGTGTCTAAACCCATTGGGTTACGTATAGGTCCAAAAACTTAGACTCATCGGGTCCGGGTATGGGTCTAGATTTTTTAAATGGGTCTGGGTTCGGATCTAAAATATTAAGAACTAGATCCAACCCGTAGACCCATATTACCCTAACTATACATATTATTTATCCTAATTTCTAAATTTCTTTCATATTCTCTTTGTATTTTTATTTTTAATTAAAGAAATAATGTGCATTGTATTTTTTTCTTGAAGAATTAATTCATATCCATATTGAACTTGAATTATTTGTATTTAAGATGATACATATTTTTATTTAGAATTTTTTTAATGGTTAGACCCATTTAGAATCCGTTTTGGACCCAAGATCCATTTAGACTCATTGGGTCTGGGTATGGGTCTAAGATTCTCTTATTCGATAGGTCTGGGTCGGGTATGGGTCTTATTAGACCCGACCCATGATCATACCTAATTGCCTTCTATGCGTGGTTGAACCGAAATTCCTATTTGTAGAATCTATCCATATGAGTCTATATTCCATGTATTGGGTTCAGTTCAGCCAATTGCAGAATGTTCCAAATTTGTGGATCCAAGTCTAGTACCTGAGAGAGAGCAATGAGTATTTATTATTTATGAAATAAAAAAAAACCATAATGATCAGGAGTTTATGTTAATAGCTCTAAGCACAAATCTTGAAAGCAGCCAAGTCCTATTCAATTAGATTGATAAAAGTTTGTTGATCCTTTAACAAGTAAAACCCTTGTGTTATTTTTAGCCAAAATATTCTCATCCTTAATTCTGATCCAATTTTGAGATTTTCTAATGGTTTAGGGGCAAGAACCAGAGGAGTTGAGACCAAGGGATGATGCTTATTTGATATTTCCCTCAAAGGTTTAGAGAGAAAGCTTTGATGATGTCCTTGAATTTTTTCAATCCGAATCCATTTTGTTCCCTGGGTAAACAATATGATTTCCATGACTTCCCCACCTTTTTACCATAATTGCCCCAGAACAATCTAGAACATTTTCTTTCAAGGGTTTTAATGACAGTGTTAGGGCATTTTAAAACAACCCAGAGATGTTGGGGTTTGGAGAACATAACTGAGTTTATCAAAGTTAATTTATCAAACATAGAAAGCCACATATTCTTCCAATTGAGCAGTTTTTTATCATACATTTCAAAGAGATGCTAGAAATGTAAAGTTTTTAATCTTCAAACATTAATGGGGCATCCTAGCTATGAGAAAGGGAATTTACCTTGTTTCATCTCTAGCATTCTGCTAGTTAAAGATACCTGAGGCTGGGTAGCATATCTACTAACAAAAATTTTACTTTTCTCATAATTAATTTTTTGACTCTAAACTTTCTCAAAGACAGCCAAGAAAGCTTTTAGTCTTATGATAGTCATTCTTGTTATTTGCAAGAAAATGATTGTATCTTCTGTGTAGGTTAGGTGGGAGAGAGGGATTGCTTGTTTTGGTAACTGAAAGTGGTTCAATTTTCCATTCATGAAGATGAAACTTAAGCTTTTTGTAAATGCCTTAGTAATATTGAATAAGAACGGGGAAAGAGGGTCTCCCTATTTTATTCCTGTGCTTGATTTGAAAAAATCCGGCAGTTCTCCGTTAATGATTACAAAGAAGCAAGTTGGAGGTATGTTTGAGAGAATTATGCTGGTAAAGTTAGGGCTGAAACCAAATCTATGTAGGATTAGTTTTAAAAGCCCCTAGTTAACCCTATTAAAACTTTAGCTAAGTCCAACTTTATGATGTGGTTAGGATGTTTAAGCTTTTATTTTGAAATTTTGTCATTTCCTTCAGGTAAATGACATTATCTGCAATCTCCCTTTCTTTTATGAAGGCTGACTGTGTTGTAAGATAATATTGGGCATGTATGAAGCTATCCTATTCACTAGTGAGTTAGAGAATATTTTATTCACAAAATTAGTTAGGCTAATAGGGCGAAAGTCAGAAAACGTGGCAGGAACCTCTTTCTCAGGTATTAGACAGCTCCATGTGATGGATATTCCATTTGAAATTTATGTACCTTGAGAAGAAATGTTTTACCCCTTGTAATACATCTTGGCCCATCGTATTCCAATTACTCTTATAAAAACCCAAAAGCATAACCATCAGGGTCAGATGTCCCATTTTGGTTAAAATATCATGTCATGTCCTTAATTGCATGGCTTGTACGGTGGCAGTGGCGATGTGGATTGTCGGAGACAATGGAAGTAGATAGGTTGTTTCCATTATGTTGTTAGTAAATTAAGAGTAGAGAAATGGAGAACTTTGAGAGAGAATAAAGGCATTAGTGAATTGGTCGCATCCTCAATTATAATCAAATAGTAGGAACTTCAAGTTTATCAAGGAAAAGTAATAATTTTCCTTTTTGGTTTAGATCCTCTAAGAGAGGAAGAATCTCATTTTGGTGTACGAATTGGATAATAATAACAAATATGATTCTTACACTTGGCGTTTTTCACATATTTCTTTAAATTTGTATGAGATTTTTATTTTGCCGATATTTCTTAACTTTAGACACAAATATTTTAATAAAACATATTATTAATATGTTCACAATAGAGTGTGTCTCTAAATTATAGTTATTTTATGTAATTCATTATGTTGAAGTATTTGGCATATAAAATACTATTTTAAAATATTTGACTTCAATACAATTCGAGTTCTAATTTTTTTTATTTAAAATTTTAATATAAATTAATCTCTTATAAATAATATATATTAAATGTAGATAAATATATTATTAAATATTCAATAGATGAGTGCATTAACGATGTATCTTGATTATAGTTATCTTAAATAATTCATTATGGTAAAACAATTGACTCGAATTTGAATTTTATTTTATTTAAAATTTCTAGTCAATTTGACTCGAATTAAAATTTTATTTTATTTAAAATATATAAATATAAGAATTATTTTTTGAAAGTAATATACATTCATTATATACATATTAAATAATTAAAATTTCATAAAATGATTTGGAGGGAAATTAGGGCTGGTCATGCTGACCCGACGTCCAAACATTAGGATCAAATGTGTTGGTTCGCATATAATTTAAATGTATTAATATTTAAATATATTAATTTTTTGGGAAGAAATGTAACGCTTGAGCATCAGGAATCGCAAATTTATAGAAGAAAGTTGGAAGTGTGAAGTACACAAAGACGTTGGAGTGAGAAGTTTAAGATCGTTAGTAATGGGCAGTTGAAATGATCAAAACCATTTAATCAAACTTGTAAAGTTCAGATTTATCGAGTTGCCAATTTTTGGAAGTTATGCAAATATGGAATTGTTGTGTTGAAACATCAAGGAATGAATGCTTGGAGTTTTATGGAATGACATGAAGAAATCTGTCCAATGAAATATTTCGTCCATAATATTTTTATTGGAGAATATATCAATTCTAATATTTATGGGATTTGATCATTTTGATCATTTCCTGTCAGTCAATGGCCGAAAATGGTCAATCAATATCAGATAGGGTTATATTTGCTCTTATGTAAAGTAGTTAGGATTGTTCCAATATTACAAATTTATCTCAGGGTACACTTACTTAAGTATAGAGCGTTATACTTGTATATGCCCCTAAAATCAATGCTATTTCAATAGTTCGCTTTACGTGTATCCAGCCCATACATTTCAGAGGGAGTTCGTATGCGTAATTTGTACCCTATTCTGTTCACTTTATTACCTGGTTTGACCCAGTACTGAATCTCAGACTAAAAATAGTTGGGAAAGAAAGAACCTAAAATCTTTAACTGAAAGGTTGTTGAGCGCAAGAAGATATCGCAATCTTAGTTCCAGTCGGCCTATAGGCCAGAACACGAAGCCACCCAAAGACGCTCAATGCTGTTAACTTAGCAATATAAATCAGCATCTACATCTCCCCCACATTTCGCTGTTCACTAAAACATGAACCAGACTCGTATGTGTGAAAATGCAATGCCTAACGTGCAAAAGTACAAGATTACCAATAACAAACTAAAAACATTGGATGATTATATAGTCGATTCTGTAAACAAAACAAAGGAGTAACTTGGCTTATAAGTCCACTTTTACAAAGCAAACTTTGCCAAAGTCGTACACATAGACTTTCGCAGACTAAAACAAGTAGGGAACATCAGGTGCATTGACAAACACAGGAATTCCTTATTCTTCAGCAGCGCTGGCGGCACTCAGATCCACGTTCAGGTCAAGTGTCTGTAACATATGACAATATATTAGTCCCTACCATGTGCATCGTATATTGATATCAGACAGACAGTATGTTACCAAAGAATTTTGAAACCAAGTTAGCACTTTAGTTGTACATGCAGTACATCGATTTTCAGAAGTATCATACTAAAATCACATCAAATTACTACAGGTCCACTGTTTTGGATCGGAGTTGACTTGGATCCCTAGCTTTCTATACTAAGACAATCTTGATGCTTCTCGGGAAAAACAAATGAAAGCATTTAAAATCATAAGCCTAGGACAGCATCTTGGCACAAAGAGCCATCTAAATGGGTGCTGATAGTGGTAATGCTGGAAGAGATCGTGAAACTGAGATCTCCTTAAAATGTTAACAAATAGTCGAAAATTTTATCGCTAATTTTATTAGCGTTCATATATATCTCATCATACATATGTTTATAGTCTCATCTATTAAATTATCTTCCAATTAGGGAACCTATTATAGATATGCGATGACCCAAGTGGATGAATTGGGAAATACCCAACGTTACCAAAAATTTGAATGCATGTGTCCACCATGCTAGGCACCACCATTTAACATAAAACAAATAAACTCGCAATGTAGTGAAACTGTGCCGGAAATATTATAGTGTTATAGTTAGAAACTAAAGCTGCAAGCCACCATCTTGCTACTATTATCAAGATAGAATCTTCATATGCAACAATCTCAAGACAGTGAGAGTAAGAGACAAGTATCATGCAAGATCAAAAAATTCAAACAGGTCAACAGTGAACCATGGAAAGGTAGAAAAGCCAGTACAAGGAAAACATCATCCGTACCTTTCCAGTAATCATTGTATACATATTGAGCACATCTATGACAGTCGACTCAAAGTGCGTTGTTGAATCATAGCTCTGTGAAATAAAAGTTAAGAGGTAACACATGTCAAAGACGTTTCAAGTCACGAATATTTCAGTTATAACAACAATCAGGGGGCGCTCACAGTTGATATGAAACAATTGTCCAGTGAAGGCTCATTGACTGGTTCAAATCTGTCGTACATATCAAAGAATATCTCGTCCACAGGGCCAAGGAGATCAATCCCAGGCTTTAATTCACTCTCAGGCTCATCAGTCTCTGCCTCGGTTGAGACGAATGCAATAAATTTTCCCTTCGGTGCCACATTATGAGAGTACGAGGAACAGAAGACGTACCTGCAGGAAAGAAGTTTCCAGAAATTAAAAGTCATCCCTATCTCATGTAGATAGCCACAGTAATCAACCAAAACCCACAAAAAACAATAATCCAAAGCAGCATCACCATTTAACACAGCATTCAAGAACAACATACTGCTAAAGGAATGAGAATTCTACAACAATTTAGCTAACGAGATTATCTTTCAGTATTTGCTTTGTCTATCAACGTATAAGGAGGCTCAAAGCACAAGTCACATTTGACCTTCTCATTTCAAATCAATAACATCTTAAACCACGCTTTATGATGCATGAAACAAACAGAAGAGGAATTATATATAGATGAAGACATACATATCTGAGCGCCGGCCAAGCTGTTTCTGAGGAAGAATAATCTGCACTGAATGAGATTCATTGGTGTTTGGAATAGGATGGCTCATGATTGCAATAGCTCTAGCAACTTTTCCAACTTTCCTGACCTACACATAGCAAATTCAGTCGGTATAAGTCGAAAGTAAAGGATAGCTGAACTGCCTTAAAGCATCATTTGCTAAAGACCAACTTCCATAACTCTTCTCAGTAGAAATTAACGGGTAAGAGAGAACTAACTTCCGATTATTAAAACAAAATAAGCCTTGGAAATATTAACAAACAAAAAACCCTGATAGTACATACTCAAAGCTAAAACTAAAGCATTCAAAATTTGAGTCGATTAGAAGCCAGTAGATTTACAGAAATGCCATTTTTAATAAATCAATATAACAGGCTGTCAATTACCTTGCCGGGCAGATACGAAGGATCGCACACTACTTTCTTACACTTGGCTGTTTCCCCTTCTGAGGAGACACCCCTGACCTTTCCTTCATCATCAAACTCTACCTGGGATTTCAGTTAAACCTCACATAATTATTTCTCAAGGCATAAAGGTGCATTAATCGAGTATTACATAAACAGATGTTACGGAAAATGCCACTAGTAGTACATCCTAGGAACTGGGAGAAACCATGACAAAAATATACCTTGCAGTCAGGTTTGTTCAACATGTAGGTCCCACCATAAACAGCACTCAAACGAGCAAAAGCCTAAATTGAAAGATAAGTAACCAAATAAAGAAGAGGATCATGTGAAACTGTTGAACAATTACCTAGAGATATGAGAAACAGACTGAACATTAAGAAACAAGACAATCTAAAAAGCAGGCCATAGTATTTCAATGTGGTACTGAAACTGTAGGAGAGAGACTGGAAAAGCAAACCTGTGGCAGCTCTCCTAGCCCATATAGCGGGTAAATGTATGGAGAACCTCCTCCAAACCGTGCTAGTGATTCCGCATACAGCTATCACAAAATTTAACAATTTAATCAGAGTATAACAATGTAATCATCATACATCAAAAGCAAGAAGCAATAGAACTGTCTTACCTTTACTCTCTTGACAGTATCTATTGCCGGCTCACTCAAGTAGCGGTCATCTCGGTGAAGGGCCAACGAATGACCAATAAAGTCCACGGTGTTATCATCGAGACCAAATTTCCTATCACCAAGAACCAATGACGGTTTAATACAGCTATTACTTGAAAAACATATTATGACACAACAAGACCAGATGATTGGCACATATTTAGCAAGCCAAGCATGCAACTTCTATCCCGATCATGCAAATATATCATGCTTAACTTCATTGCAAGACTGCATGCCACACATACACTTTAATAGAGTACCTCAAAATTAGGATAAATACACTTCTTATGCTTCAAAAAAATATATATAGATGACTGAAAAATCATACGCAATAAAATCCTTGGTAGTCACTCTTGTCAAATCCATCCCTTCATGAGTCTTAGGATCATTTTCAGCATAATTTTGGACATATATGAAGAACTTGCGAGCACGGCGCTTCTCAAAAAGACCCATTAGAGGAGATTCAAGGGCTTCCATGTCATTTGCAGGTACCTTTTTAACCTATAAC
>JAULKM010000007.1:16247110-16268456 GCA_032355605.1 Rubia tinctorum
TTGGGCATTAATTGTGAAGGCTTTGTTCTAAGAATATTTTATCGCTTTCCTGAGAAGATTGATTCTTGTATGTATTATCGATGTTTTCAAGTGGAAGATGACGAGTCTACGAAGACCCTCTTCGATACTGTTGATGAGATGTCTTTGTCGTCAGCGGATCTTTACATTAAGCTGGAGAGGAGTCAGACCCACTTCGAACGTCATGGTGATGCTTGCCCGACACGTTCATGTCGTTGTTGAGCAATGTTCAGAACCACACCTCGGCAACATGCCTTCCCTTTGCAACACCTGATTATTGCCCGGGTTTTGGAGAATCTCATGTTGTTGGAGAGTCGAGTCAACCTACAGCGTACATCCGTCCAGGTTGGTCTTAGCCGTCCACAATTTGTGGTCCACATGGTGGATATCATGAAGAAGTCAATGTCTTCGACGATGATTACGTTGGTAAATTGGCCAGCATGGGTCTGGTGGTGCTGGGGTGACCATGTTACAGAATGTATTGATGTGAATGGAGAGCATCCTGACGGTTGGGGATTTTGTTGCAGAAATTGAAGATTACCATTCCTTATCAACTTATTCGAATCCGAGGGATGATGATCGCTCGCTGGTGCACACGACCAATGTTCCCACTGCATTCCATGAAGTGTGGAATCCTAATACCCGGGCACTCTTTAGGGATTACGGGCATCCTGATACGGTTGGGTATGATCTGATTAATTGTGGCAGAATACTTCCTAATTATGATCAAGCGACTCGGGAAGTTGATTTGGGTATGAGATTTCGGACGAAGCTGGAATAGTACAGGCGATCCCCAGGTGGAATTTGAAGATGAACAGAGAACACCGGATGGTAGAGAGCAAGCCGCACACGTGGTACGCGAAATGTAGGGAGGTTGTTGATAGAAATGGAAATTATTTGTGGATTGTTCGAGCCAGCATCAAGTCCTCCCACGGGATGTGGGAGATCATCAAATAGTTAAGCAGTCATTCTTGTATTGGTGTTGGGCGGTCTTATGGTAACACGAATGTGACTTCGTTGATGATCGCTCGCTCCATTCGATATCAGGTTGAGACCAACCCCTTCTTCAGGGTCAGCGATGTTATGGAGCATATGCGGAAGGAGTTAAATGTTACCATCTTCTACAAGAATGCGTGGTATGGGCGACATAAGGCTATTGATTTGGCCTTTGAAACCTGGGAGGAATCCTTTGACAGACTGCCCACATTTATGGATGAACTGGTCAGAGCGAATCCTACAACAACCGTTGATTAGGTAGACGTACCTGATAAAGTACATGGTCACGGGTCTAGGAAGTTCAAGTTCGTGTTTTGGGCATTTGGTTAGGCCGTCAGAGCCTTTCGCCAATGCAGGCATGTGATCAGTGTTGATGGTACTTTTCTGAAAGGTGCTTACATTTCCACAATGCTAGTTGTTGTTGTTCACGATGCGAATGATTACGTTCTTCCCATCGCCTATGTGATAGTGGATGCAGAGACAAATGAGAGCTGGGAATGGTTCATGGTGAAGTTGCGCCAGCATGTGATAGGTAATGATTCCAGGTCCAAATGTGTTATTTTTTACCGTCATGCGGGTATCTTCAATGCAATGACACATAAGAACGGATGGAGGGAGCCAACAGGGTACCACCATTTCTGTCTGAGGTATTTTCAGTCTAACTTCCTCAGCGCCGGAAATGGGAAGTTCAAAAATGCCCATCTGAAGACTTTGGTGTGGCAGCTTGGTAGTTCTAGACAAGAACGAAAGTGGCGAGAGTACAAGGCGGAGTTGGAGGAGCTTGAACCGACTGCCTGGGAATGGTTGGAAGAACATGACAATGTTAAGTGGAGTCTCGGCTTCGATGGAAACCGTCGGTGGGGTATTCTTACAACCAATATGTCGAAGAGCTACACCAATTGTTTGAGGCGGGATATACATCTACCGATTACTTCCTGTATAAATGGAACTTTCAAACGAACAGTCGAAATGTTTGCGCAAGGGTTACTTGAAGCGACTAACTAGAGGTACATTTACGTTACACAAGTTTATCTACATATGCGTTCGAACTGGAAGTGAAATGTCCTATTTTGTTGTGATTTTGCAATTCTGTTTTGTCGTGCAATATTTAGAAGAAGTTCGAGAGGAACGACACCTGGGGGCAGGGATATGTTGTCAGCCTGTACGATCGTAGCTTGCAGATCTATAAAGTTCAGGCAAGGTACTTCGACGGTAGCATGGGAGAACGTCACTACACAGTGAAATACTGGAAAGAAACAATGCAGCTGTTGAGAAGGGAAAATTTTTAGGCTACCTTGTTCCCATGCCTTGGCGGTTTGCAGGAAAATGAGTGACGATCCAATGAAACTTTGCGACAAGGCATATCACACGGCTACCTTCGTATCACAATACAGTACTGGTTTCATGCCTGTTAGAGATCCTTGTTTGTGGCAACCCGCAGACTGGAGGTTAGTCCACGATATCGAGAAGTTTCGCAATAGGAGACGTGGTTAATTTGCAGAGAGGAGGATAAGGAATCAGATGGATGAGAGACTGCCTGGTGACCGTACAGGGGTCCGTGGTCGGCATCCTGCATAGTGTCCTGTTCGTAGTACTGAGTATTTATGTCGTGTCATACTACCTTGAGATTATCTATAGCTTTATCGCATTTTGTGCATTTACTATTTTGTGACCAATTATGCTTTGTTATACTATCTTGAAAATTCATTGCATTTACTTTTTGTGTCACTGACTAATGATGGTCGCATTTTTCAATGACACGCCATGGAGCATCCGGGTCCAATTGATGAGGATTTGTTGTATTTACATAAGGTGTATCGTGCACGGGCGATATACACCGGTGCCTTGCAGGACACAACCTTACAGGTCAGACGTTGTGACGGGGCCTGTTGGGATGTTCAGATCCCCTAGGGTGTCCTGCGTTACGTCTGTGGGATAGGCTTCCAGGGCCTCCTCGATTCAGCTTCAATCCGGATTGACCATTCACTAATCACAACGTTGGTCGATCGCTGGATACCGGAGACCCGCACATTTCATCTTCTAGTGGGCGAGGCAACTGTCACATTGCAGGATGTGGGCGTGATTTGGGGTCTACCGATCTACGCTATGCCCGTCACAGGTCATGACAGAACACAGGTGACGGTTGAGTGGCAGACCGTATGCACCGACTTCTTAGGGGCAACCCCCCTGCGAATGCCATCAAGTGAGGTCGAAAAATGCCTCTTGGTTTGGTGATGTACTGCATAGTGCACTTCCTATTCCTGCCACCGACTTTGATTGTCAGCAGCGGTCCAGAGTATTCATTCTACTATTGCTTGGCGGAATGCTCATGTCTGACACGTCCGTGTGCTTGGCGCCGATCATGGACTTAGAAACAGCTCACCATTTCAGTTGGGGGAGTGCCATTCTAGCACACTTGTACATAAGCTTATGTGACGCCACAATTCCCCTGACAAAATCCATATCTGGGCCAGTTGTTCTCCTACAGGTAACAGTTGCTTCAACTACTCCTTCTTGGTGTTCAACATTTTCATACTCAGGGCTGACGTTATAATTTCATACTTTCTTTCCTACTAGTTGTGGGCGTGGGAGAGAATACCGAGCATTAGTCCCGCCGGGCTCCTTCCGCTGACCAACACTTTGAGTGTCGTTGGGTCCAAGTTTGTATTAAGTAACTGGAACATAATAATTCACAACCTTTGTATAACTTAGCATAACTAATGATCTTCATGCTCTCCTGCGCCGATGGAGAACCCGGTATGCTTGTTCTCGATCACTGATGCAGGTGTTTAGAGTGTACCGTGATCAGCTGACAGCTCTAGACGACAACCAGGTACAAGATAGTTTGGTATTCAAAATTAAAAGAATTTTCAGTTCTGTAACACATTTCATCTCTTGGTAGTTCATTTGGCAACCGTACCCAGAACATCTTCTGCAACATCTGCCGTCATACTGTACCGCCGATCGAAACAACTGGATGTTGGCTGTCGACCTCATATGCTGGCACATGGTCGAGGGTCATCACGTTCACCGTGTGCTCAGGCAGTTTGCCTTCATTCAACCAATACATGTGCAATTGGTTCCGAATGAGGTACATAAACTTCAACATTCCAGAGATCGTCGGGGAAGGTCCAACGTGGATTGGCGCCTCGAACTGCACACGCAAGTTCAGGCGTGGGACCAACAGGCAGCCTACGTCGCCCCGATCCTCGGAGTAGCCGATCCATACACACCGGATTGGGAATACATAGAGTGGTACCTACGCATCACGGTCACAATGATTGAACGGTCGGGAAGGCCCCCTAGTAGTTACATAGGGGTTCCATGGAGATGGGGCAACCATGGAGATGGGAAAACCATGGAGTACATGGTATTTACTTGTTTTTTCCGATGACATTTAATTCATAGTGCCCATTTCTGCATTTCAGTTTCACTAAAATGTTCATCTCCTATATCCAGATGCATGTCATGCTCATGATGCGTCTCAACTCCGAGATTAATCTGGACGTATTTCCCCCACCCTACGCGGAGGTTATCAGGAACTTACATGAAGATGCCAAACATCTCCTAAAATGCGCATAAGAGCCCTCTAGGGTGCAATACTATCATCCACAGGTGAACCATGAGGGACCTCCCCCCCGGTGTCAAGTACAATGACATCAGAACCAACCGTCCAACTCCTCCTGCCAGACAGGGTGGTCGAAGACGGCGCCCTTCAGGACCTGATACTACCATTAGTTCCTCCCAAGCCGACCCTTCACATGCGAGTCCGACCTACGAAGAACCATCAGACGCTGGACCGTCGCACTACACTGCTACACCGGTTCATCCAGTGCATACCTTACTCCAGCTAGTAATTAGGTTCATTTGTCTTTGACTACTCTGTTCCCCACTGCTAGTGGTCCTCATCTTCAACAACATTTCACTGATGAAGCTGCAGAAGCTATGGAGGAGGATTCAACGGAGGGAATTCAAGATGAAGAATTAGCAGCGTCTACATATGTGCCTATAAGAAGACGCACATCCAGGACCATACGGGCGCCTCCCTGTGGAACAGGTGGAAAACTCTGCGGAGGCCGTCATTAGTATATTCGAGACGAGTTCACCTACCATTGTACTATTATTACATACATTTCTACCAAACCATAGCGAAATTTATTCATATTTTATTATTAATATCGTCCACAACATAAATAACCATTCCATATGTATGTATTAAATTCCCTCTACGTGAATTTCCTCGATATTTCAGTTTATATATAAATAAGATAGAGGACGCAATCGATATTTCAGTTTTTCAACTGCCTGGTTCAAGAAAAATTTATAATATAATTACTACATTAATATGTATTACAAATAATTCTACTACTAAAAAGCAAAATACAAATTACAATAGAGGACACATTCCAAAAAATTTAGTCACAGGTCGCAGTGCAATATTTTTCCATCGGAGGAAACATTCCAATAATCCATCAATTTCAGTAATTTATTAAATCTTTCGCAATTACCGGGAAACTTAATCCAATTACAAAACAAATTTAATTGCAAAGGAACCCAAAATTTAAATGCGTCCTCCGCATTTTCATTTTCGGTTCAAAAATTTCAGGAACCCAACATGACCAGAAAATTTCAAATTAACGGTGAAGTCGCATTACTGAAAGGCAGCTTCTGAATTTTTCTTTTTTCACCAAAATTTCCATGTCTATCTCAATTTTTTTTTAAAAAAAATATACAGCATCCTCTAAATGTTCCAGTTTAGAAATTTAAAAAAATTAGAGTCATGAGGACGCATTATGGTAATGCGTCCTCTACATTTTCCATTTTCAATTTTTTTAAAAAAAAAAAAAGGCCTTCGAGGACGCATTATGGTAATGCATCCTCTTAATTTTGCATATTCTCATCCACTTTCCGGTTTCAAAAAAATTTCAAAAAATTAAAAGGGGGGATGAGGACGCATTCCGGTAATGCGTCCTCCCCCCTGATCGCCAATTTTCAGAGTTGCCCTATGCAACATCCGGAATTATGTCAACACCCCCAACCCAGCAAGAACTCGTAAAAGCTTATTCCGATGGAACCATAAGTGAATCCTTGCCAATTTCTCTTACATGAGTCCAACCTCAATTCCATTAGACGAGCCACGCTACAAACAAGATTTTTTCGAGCATTGCGTAGGGAGTAGTTTCTGGTAGTCGGTCAGTTAAGTGTGTGTTATGCAGAACAAGTGAAAAAAATATGTTACCATCGAGGATAATCTACCTCAGTGCTAGCCAGAGTAGTTGACTTTTCGACAATTCGGACCTCAGAGATTATGTATATCTCTTGGCACCAACTCACGTAAACAAATATCAGTTACACTGCAGATATTTTTTTAAGAAGAAGAAGACTCGTTTAATGTAAATAAACATGATTTACCTTGTATCTGACAACTTCAAAATCTTCATATGCATCACCTTGATACATGGAAGAACAAAACAGTCAAACATGGAAAATCCCCAATTTCCTAAAACCGTAGGTTTGGAATAAACAATAGGAATGAATGATAGGTTAGGCATTCTATGGATAGCACGCCGATAGCCCCACCTCTGAAAGGAACCATTGGCATCGCCAAAATCATAAACGCCACAATCAGCAGCATACAAGGTTCTTGCCACATACTAGTGAGGGGACCTTTGGCTCGCCAATGATGTTGAGGTGTTCGAGCTCTACCTATTGCCGGAAAATTGTTTTGTCGTCGGATTTGAAACCGAAACCCTCAGAATTTTTGCCACACAAAATTTTCTATTTCACGTTCTCATTCGTAGCGGGAAGATTCCAGCGTGGCAGAGCTGTAAGAATCTGGCATGGACATTGATGGATGTGGAATTCCGGTCTAGCAGATAAGAAGAAGATGATGATGGTGGCAGAGGAGGAGGAGGAGGAGCGAAAACATTATCTGCGCACAAACGAAGAGAAAGAGAAGTGGGGTTTGAATATTTATGAGATAGGCTGGGGTTAATTATGCATTTCACATTTTACTTATTTTACTTATTTTTTAATTATGAAGGCAACATTGTCTTTTTTCATGAATTCTGGTCAAAACCAATCGAAAATTCTTGTTTTGCGCTTTCGTTGATAATTTAGGGTTATCTTGATACTTTAAAAAACATGAGGGTTATACATACACTTTCAAATAAAACATAGGGTTACCTACACCCAATTTTCTACTTTTTTTTAAAAAAAAACCTTATATACTCCTCTATCCCAGCATAAGCTGCAGAGAGAGAAAAACTTGTGTCAAATTTTCAAAACATGTAAAAAAACTATATTACCCTCATGCAATCACCAACCACCCCACCATCGAACAAGCATCAATATCCCTCTATTTAAAATAGTAGATAAATTTACAACTAATCACAACAAAAAAACAAATGTACCCAATCATCAACAACAAATAAATTTACAACTAATTATCAATAACAAATAAATTTATAGCCAATCATCACCAACCACAAAACGGTGATTGACTTTACAATATCCGACCAGAACACAAATAAATTCGTCACAAAACACTACCTCTAAAATCATTACAAGTCTTAATAGAGCTTAGAAGAACAGGTGATAGAATGTAAAACTCACAAATAACTATGACTGTGTATTGATATATATAATGGGTACAAATGGTATACACGACTTAAACAAATATGAAACATAATATATATAAACCAATTAGAAAGGGTATTCCTTTCTTATCCTGATTCTAAATCAATTATATCTATGTAACCCCTCCTCAAGCGAAGCGTAGGACTGGTTGTAACACAAATATTGGAACATAAGAACTCAAACTGAGGACAAGGCAACCCCTTTGTAAATATGTTAGCAAGTTGCTAGTCCATAGAAACATGAGCAACCTTGAGCTTGCCAGAAGACACCATTTTACGCACAAAATGATAGTCAATATCAACGTGCTTGGCTCTCTTTTGCGATATTGGATTATGAGCAAGAAAGATAGCACTGTTATTATCACACACAAAAAACAAGAGGCGTACGAGTTGATACACGTAAATCCTAGAGTAAATTCATCAACAAAGCAAGTTTCACAACAATATTAGCCAAAACCTGGTATTATGATTCTGAACTAGAATGAGAAACCATAAGTTTCTTCTTAGCACTCTATGAAACCAAGTTACCACCAAGAAAAATGGCATAACCATATGTAGACCTATGAGTCTTAATACAACAAACTCAATCATCATCAGAATAACCTAAAACTGGTAAAGCGGACGAATTTGCGCAAAATTGAAGACCATAGTGGAGAGTACCACGCACATGGCACAAAATTCGAGTGATAGCCTGGTAGTGGTCATCAGTAGGAGTCTGCATACACTGACTGACCGTGTTCATAGCATAAGATGAGTTGGGACGTGTAATCTACAAATATTGTAATGCACAAACCAAAGAACGATAAAGTGTGAGATTTTCGAATGGCTTACTGGAAGAGCTAAAAAGTTGCAAAAAAACTAATGGGATAGCAACAGGCGCCGAATCCTGCATTCTGGTGTGCAATAAAATGTCCTTGGCATATCTGGACCGACCAAGGAATAAGCCATCGTAAGTACGAACAACCTTTGAATAAGATGACCATTCGGTAACCCAATCAATAAACTTTCGAATGAGATGACCATCATTCACAGTAAGAATACTGTCATCAACATAAATCCGTAAATAAAACAAAGAGGCACATTGTGAAAATACAAATAAATACGTATTGGAGGAACTGCATACAAAACACATGCCAACAAAAAAAGAACTGAAACACTGAAACCAATCGCGTGGAGCTTGTTTCAAACCATAACTGCCTTGCGTAAGTGACATACATGATCATGTTGCATCGGATCTTTGTATCCAGTAGGCTACTCCATATAAACTGGGAGATCAAGAACGCCATTTAAAATCATTTTCTTATTATCAAGCTATAGTACAGGTCAATCTCGAGTGACAACACGAGATATAACAGTATGAACTATAGATGTTTTCACCATCGGGATAAATGTATGAACATAATAAAAATCAAGTAATTGAGAAAAACCTTGAGCAATGAACCTGGCTTTGTGCAGGTCAAGGGAACCATCAGCCTTGTATTTTAAAAGATACACTCATTTTGATCCAACAACATTGCCATGTGGACGCAGAACCAACTCCCACATCTGTTGAGTGCGAAAAGCATTCATCTCTGAGTCCATAGTAATAGCCCATTTAGGATCCTTGAAAGCTGAGCAATGAATATGTGGCTCGTTCTTAGCAAATAAAGCCCTCAATAAGCCAGAAATATCATAATCTGAAAAATCCTTGTACCAAAGTGAACCCGTGTGCGAACGAGTAGCTATTGGATGTTGGGAAGAGGAACCCGCAGTTGGAGATGGTGCAGATGCCGAGGTGGGCATGGAACCCAAGGCAATGGGAACGGAACCTGAGACTGGTGACGACGGCCGAGTAGGATACTCTTATGGCGGCGCTGGTGAAGTAAGGTCGCCATATCAGTTCGTGAAGAGGCCAACGTCTGGGCTGATGGCACGTGACGCACGACAGGGGCACTGCTAGCACATGAATCGGAGACGCCTGCACTATCGTCTGAGTTGGAGGTGCATGCTACTATCGATCATGTTGTTGGTCACCCTTTGCCAGACAAACACAAATTTCTAAAGAACCTGAGCTTCCGGTATAGGATGAAAATTTAAATATTCCAAAATAATGGGTGATTCTGCTGAGAAAGATGGCTGAAACAACTCCGATGGGACTGGTGAAGGCTCTAAAAAAAGCATAAACATCCAGTGATGATAAATATGTAACATAACCAGTATGGGTAGCTGGAAAAAAAACTCATCAGACAGAGCATGTGGCTAATTTATCGCAGCGTAGGGCCTCAAATACGGAAAAACTCGACAACCAAATTGATGAAAATTGGAGTAATCATGCGTAGTACAAAAAATAACAGAGAGTGGAGACTAACCATATTAAACCAGAGCAGGCAGTCTGTTGATGATGTAGACTAATGTCGAAAAAACATTATACCAAAAAGAATGATAATGGCCATAATGATTGAGCATCGATAAACCTATTTTTGTAATGTGGTGATGCTTTCTCTTTGCAAGACCATTTTACTCAAGAGTGTAGACATGAAATCTGGTGATGAATGCCCTTAGATGCAAAATGAGTTCGCATGCGATGATTCACAAACTCGGTTCTACCATCACTCTGAAAAACATTAATGGTGGTAGAAAACTAATTCTCAAAAAGTACTTCAAATTGCATATAAGCCTCCACTAAACCAGACTTTCATCACAGGGGATATGACCAAGTAAATTGAGAGAAATCATCAATAAAAATTACATAACAAAGGGACCTTGCATGAGACACAACATGTGAGGGTCCCCAAAGGTCACAATGAACTAAATCAAGTATGTGTGGTGTGCGATTAAATTATCATTAAAAGAAACACGTTTGCCTTTAGCCATTTTACAAGAAGTACATAAATAAAGCTTGGGCAGCAAACTAGTAACTAACAAACTGCCAGTTTTATTCAAAGATAAAATAACAAAAAAAGGATCATGTCCTAAGCGACTATACCATAGCTCAAATGAGGCCTTGGTTTTGTTTGAATTGACAAAAGAAACTAAAGCAGCATCACCATATTTTGAAATGTATAGACCTCTCTCACTGTGTCCTCTACCCATGGGCTCCTTGATAACCTTGTTATGAATAGTGAAAGAAGTGTCATAAAAATAAACAACAACATTTAGATCCCTGGTTAATTTGACAATAGATAATAAATTCTTGGTGATTTGTGGAACAACCAATCCATCAGATAAAGTGAGAGAATCAGGAATCCGGGAATTTCCAATGTGAGAAATGTGCAAAGAAGAACCATTGCCAAAATAAACACAATGATTATCGTTATAAGGAGTGGTGCTATTCAGGTTGGAAGCTGGAGCAGTTATGTGATTGGTAGCACCAGAGTCCATATACCAATTAGATGTTGCATTATGTTGCTAATAATATCGTGGCTAAGTTGTGTCTGCAATTTGCAACATCATCGCAAGAAACATGTGACAACTTGTAGTAGTATTCAGCAAGATGACTGAGACGATGACACCATTGGCAAACATAGGTTACACCGTCATGGCCACCCTGCAAAGGGGAGCCACCATCGGCCGGCATCGAATTCCGTCCACCACTTCTTCCACCACCGCGACCTCGCTCGCCCCTCCCTCGTGTATAAACGTGGCCTTCCCTGCCGCAGTTGAGCTGTCCGAACACTTATTGATTAGCAAAAAAAGCAACAGGGACTGGTCCAGAAACAATAGGCGAGCGAGCTTTGAGAGAAAACTCTAAAGCCTCAGCATAAACGTCAAGAGTAAGTAAAGCAGGTCAAGGATCTTTCACTATTTGAGTGGATGAAAACTGTGAAAGTTTATCATTCAAGCCACGACAAAACAATATAGCAATATCTTCATCATTAAGTTGATGACCAAGAACACTCAATTCATCAAGAATGTCCTTGAAATGAGAGTAGTAATCCTGAACAGACTGATCATCTTGACGAATGACATACAAACAATCACAGAGATTAAGGCGACGAGCACGAGATTTATTTTGATATTTAGTGGCTAAAGGCTCTCATACCTGAGCAGCAGTGACCATACCGTTAACTAGAGACATTTCAGATGGAGTCAGGGATGAGAAAAGTGATGCTTGAACTAGCTGATATGATTGAATCCAAGCATCACGAGGAGCGAAAACCTCATAAACCTTGTCATCGGGTTCCTTAGAAGCCACACTGCAGGAGGATCAGAGCACTTAGTAGATCCATCAACAAAACCAATCAATTTAATAGTGCGAAAAAAAGGTAACCTGAATATGTCAGTGAGAGCAGTTGAAACCATCAAGCTTGATGGTGATTCAATTGATCAACGATGGAAGCGTAATTGATGCCATCAGGAACAAGGAGGAACAAATCCAAATACAAAATAAAAATCAAATTGCACCAAAGACACAACAAGCTTGTGAATGGCAGTGGATGACTGATCTAACCTTTTGTGCATGGAATTTAGAGCAGCAACGAACAGAGGGAAACAATAGCAAACGGTGGCCAGTGTCTAGCTGCGCATGTTGGCGATGCAGCGACACCTATGGAGGAAATGGCGGTGCATGGATGCCGGTATCCGGGAAGATCCGATCGACGATCGTTGGCAGCTGTGGAGCGGCTGCGATCTGCTGGTGATGGCGGGTGAGCGAGACCAAGATTGAAACCTGAGGAAAAAAAGGTTGGTAATTTTCGGGAAACGCCATAGAATATTTTATAGAGACCTGATTGATACCATGATATAATGTAAAACTCAAAAATAATTGTGATGGTGTGTATTGATATATTAGGGATATATATCAATATAACCCTACTTACTTGACTAAATACCAATATAACCCTCAAATATTCTTTAGTGCAAAAATAACCCTGACTAGTTGATTTAAGTGCCAACATAGCCCTACGACACTATTTCAGGCATTGACAAGCATTGACCATACATAAAATGACTAAAATGTCCTTCAGCCGAAAACATAAAAGTGTTAAGACCATTTTGCCCTCAGGCCAACACTCGCAACCCCATCGTCACCACCTATTCCTCCGACCGTAAAACCCTAGCCCTAGCCCCGCGGTGAAACCGCCCACCCCCGCCGCCACATTCTCTTCAGCCAATCCCGCCACCACCCCTAACACCCACAATCCCGCCACCACCACCTTTTCCTCCGACCGTGAAACCCAATTCCTAAACCCAAGCCCTAGTCTCGCTATGAAACCCTAACCCTAGCCCCGTCGCTGCTCACCCTCACTGCCGCCGTGAAACCCCAGCCCTAAACCCAGCCTCGCCGCCACCACTCCCTCTCCCTCAAGCCACCACCACGACGAGATTGATGCGACAAAAGTCTTACGATTACACCATGACCGATGTCGCGATTGAACGGTCGACGCGACACGATTGAACACCCAGTGAACATCATCGGCAAGGACGGAGTGTCGGTGAGAAAGTGGTGGAAGAAATGGCACCGGCGGGGAGAAGAAATGGCAACGGGAAGCACAGAGGAGAATGACGAGAAGAAATGGCGAAGAAAAGAGGAGAACGGCGAAAGAGGAAAAATGGTTTCGAGAAGAAAATAAGAGAATTAGCTGGATAATATTAGGGTTAAGGGCATCAAAGCCATTTCATATATTTTTAAAAAATTTAAAAAAATTCTGAATTTTTTCATAGGGGTAAATAGTAGTTTCATATAATTTCAGCTAAAATTGGTCGGAATGGGTAATTTTGCATTTACGTCAACTAGGTAGGGTTATATTGGCACTTTCAAATATTGGAAGTTTATAGTGGCACTTTCAAACATTGGAAGTTTATAGTGGCACTTTCAAACATTGGAAGATTATATTAACACTTATGTGAACTAGGTATGGTTATAAAAGCAAGTATGGAACGGGACATATACAAAACTAATTAGAAAGTGTATTCCTTTCTTATCAAAATTCTAAATCAATTATATCTCTATTAGCGGGGATGGTGGCAAGAGCGACGATGGTGAAGACCAGATCCAGCAGACGGCGAAGGGCGTATGTTATAGTTGACAATGAAGGGTGGAGGTGGTGGTTAAGTTGAAGAGCAGATTGGCAGTGAAGCCAAATGGATGGTGGCGGTGAAGCAGGTGGACGGTGGCGGTGAAGCAGATCAAAGAACAGAGGAAAGAGATTTTGAGAGTTTGAAGTTCTTATGAATTTGTCGATATCCTTAAAAAAACAGGGATGCAAAAGTTACCGGATTTTGATTTTGGGCCAAGTTCAAAATTAATTTAAGCATCATTTGTTAAATTTTAATTTTTAATAAGGGCAATGTTGTCCTTTTGTTATCAAAATTTATTATGACATTTTTAAATTTAGTAAGTGTACAACTAATGGTATGACAAATTAAAATGGAAAGTGTTGGAATAGAGGGAGTATTTAAATTCTGATTCCGCTCCTCGCCATTAGATTTGTTAGAGCATCCATAATGGTTGCACTTTAACTCCAATTTTCGCAACAAGTATCACCCCTTATTTAAGGAGGACTATTGTTGAGTTTTAAGAATCACTTTTTAATAAGGAGTTACTCCTTAATTAAAAAGTTTGTACCTCTTTATTTATGAAATGTCAACCAATCAATGATTAATTAATTAAAATTAAAAAACAAGGACTTATTTAAAGAGTTTCATTGTTGATAATTGGTTCTTATATAATTTTATAAAAAATCATTACGTACCATTTAAAAATTACTACCATTGTGGATGCTTACTTTGAAACCGTAAATTTTTGGAGACAAAAAGTGTTTAACGGTAAATGCGAAAGGAATGGGTATAATTGGGAAGACATTTGCCTCGGAATCCGTACACCTCATATAGTAACTAGTCAGGGTCTGGACCCCTTGGTGGGCAAAGGACGTGAGTGGTCGCTGCAATTTTCTGATTTTTAGAGGGTGAAACGGTCTTTCCATTCTTTTCAAACGGCTAATTGTTTACAGTTTTATTGCCCTTACATATTGTTATAATGATACTTCGAAAAAAACGTACTATCTCCTTTTTTGAATTGTCCACACCTGAATAATCAACATGCGCCCACAGTTTTGCGATTTTTTACGTGTATTGCCACTGTAATTAGGCAACCGAAAGGTGAGTACAGTACCATGTGGCATGTTGGCACGTTGGATTTAGTGTATTATCATTTGTGTGAACTTGAATTATGTCGAGCCGTTTCAAATTCATTTTATATGCATAAATTAGTTATGCTTAGGTAAATTAAAACTCAAGTACCACATTTTATTATGTTCTTTGCTGAACGACTTTGATTTTTGAAAGTTATTAATTTTATCGGCTAATTTAATAGTTAAAGATTAGGCAAATTATTGGGAAAGACGATATTTCCATAAGCTTATGGAAATACATGGTTTAATTATAATAATAAAAGGTAAAAAGTTTTTGTTGCAATATTAAAGTTTTATTATGCGTGTAGTAGTTATAAATTTTATAACTCGGTTCATACAACCCGCAAATTTTATCTTCATTTGTTCTAATTTACACTTTAAACCTTGTTTTTTCCATGACTTATGACTCTAAAGATTATATGGATTTGAAAATGTTTGTAATCATTATCAGTTAAGTTTTCAAATAAATGAATCCGTAATTAAATGGTTTAATAATATATTTAGAAAATGCTCATATAAACCTAGTACATGTATGAATTTATGACATAACTGCAAATATAACTCTCTGATATTCGAAGTGTCAATTTTATCCTAAATAATCAATGAAATTGTAATAGTACTAACTAATCCGGCAATTTTTGGCGGGATTTGTATGAAATGATTATTTTATCCATATGGGAAAAAAAAGAACACAAAAAGTGAAATAACTATTATGCCCCTTATTTTCTTTTCTTCTTATGACTTCTTATTCTCTTCTTCTCCTCCACTATTTTCTCCATCCTCACCGCAGAGCCACCCTCTTCTTCTCGTAAACCAACCTTGGAGCCACACTCTTCTTCTCCTAAACCCACTGTCGAGCCACTTCAGTGTACCACTAATGCAAGCTCCGGACGAAGGGACTGTAAATTGTGACTGGGACGAGGGACCTTGCAAATCGCGTTGTTGGTCGCCGGTCACATTAGGACGAGGGTATTTGCAAATTGCTTCATCGACAAATCAATCTCGATGTGGGATAATGGAAAAATCAGTTTAGGTTTCGACATCGGCAAATTAATCTCGAGGCAATCTCATGGTGGGCTCGCAACAAATCAATTTGGGTTTTGATGCTGCCAATGTCTCGCGGCGGTGGGATGAAGGATTTTGACGCCAACGATGGAAGGTGAGTGGTGGTGGAAGGGTTATTTGGGCGAGAACGGGGAGAGAATGTTTGGGGTGGTGGTGGGGCTAGGGTTTTGGGGGGTGCGGCGGCGGTACGACGATGGCGGTGATGGAGCAACGACAATGGATAAGGCTAAAATAGTCCACACAATTTTAGCTTTTGGCCTGAGGGGCACTTTTGTAATTTAAAGTGTGATCAATGGCGTCCACATTAATGTCAACACTGGAAGTTCCACCTTAGAGTTATATTGTCACTTACATAAAATAGTTAAGGTTGTTTTTTTACTTTTAAACAATTGAGAGTAATATTGATACTTTCGCAACTATATAGGGTTATATCGGTATATTACCCAATATAATTTATGCAAGTAATGTATTTGCATATTTTTGTGAATGTACATTACATATTTTATTTACATTTTTAATGGTTTAAATAGTAATAATCTACATAAGCAATTAGTCAAAGAGTCTTTCTCTTAGTCTTTCTATGGTTTATGGAAAAACCAAGGTTTAAACTGTAAATTAGAATAAACGAAGATAAAATTTTAAGGTTTCATAAGACTATGGAAAAACAGGGTTTTCCAAAATTGTACCTAGTCAACTGCAGATTTAAAATAATTAAAACACATAATTAGCATTCAAATACCATTCTTATTCAAAATTTACCATATGAGAATTCTTACTTATTTGGTATTTTATAATTTGTTTAGCTCTATATATTAAATGTCTGTCATACCCTTATAAGATAAGGGTGGGTTTGACAAGCCTTATAAGGCTCTGTTTGAGACATAATTTATAAGGTGATTTAATTATAAACAAAACACTTTTTAGTGTTTGGAAAATTTTAAAAATAGTTTATTTTGAAAGCATAAGTTATTTTTTTGAGGAAAAACAGAACCTGGTCTCCACCTACTTTCAAAATCAGCCAGTTTTACTTATAAGCACAGCTCTGCCAAACAGAGCCAAAGTGTTTTGCTTATAAGCTAAACACCCCTTTAGCGTTTGGTAAATGTTAAAAAGTGCTTTATTTAAGAAACATAAGATATTTTTTTGGGAAAAAACAGAAGGTATGCTTAAGTCAACTTTGCTTATAATCACAACTCTGCCAAACACACCAAATATAAGTTATGTTTGGCAGAGTTGTGCTTATTAGTGAAACTGATTTTTTTTAAAGCAGAGGGAGATCAGCTTCTGCTTTTCCCAAAAAATAAGCTCTGCTTTTCAAAATAAGTTGCTTTTATCACCTTACCAAACACTAAAAAGTGTTATACTTATAAACAGAACAGATTAAAAGCTCTACCAAATAGAGCCATAGTCTTCCTAAAAGAATACTTATTTGAGCTACAAAAAATATATACTATGATAAAAATAATTCTATCAATAGATATGAATATTCATTGTTTGAGAATGATTTGAAATATTATAATGTATAAAATCTTAAAACACTAGTTCAATTCAAATGTTTAAATTTAGCTATGCTTAGATAAATTTAATGTGTAATTTTGTTCACTTTAATCTAATTCAATTCAATTCAACTCAATCTTATTTTTATTTTATTGAGTAAAGTGCATTCATGTTCCTGAGTTATTTCTTTAGTGCACACATACCCTCAATATTTCGAATATGCACACATACCCTCAGTATTTTTGAAAGTGCACATACCCCTATGGCCGAAAACCGACGTTGAAAAATGGAGAGATATACACACTAAATAAGTAACTGAGGGAATAAATGGTTTTTCTTTTGTTTTCTTTTGATTAATTTCAATACAATCGAACTTAATTTTAGTTGAGTTTAATCACTTCACTTGAAAAGATAATAGCTTAAAATTCTTCATCCAAACAAGATAATCATGTGAATGAATAACATTATCTAAAAAATAGGTTCTTAATTAAAAATTTTAAAGATAAAAGCATACACATTTGATAAATTAATATCTTCAATTTTTTATATAACTAAAAATTTAGTACAATATATGGTATGATAAAGTTAAAAAATTCTTACATATTATTTGAATTCATACATAAATCATAAATGAATACTCCCTCCGTTCCAGAGAAAGTTTTCTATTTTTTGGTACACTTTTTCAAATCATGTTTGACTATCGACAACTTTAGTCACATATACAAATTGGGTATACAAAATTGATACTCATAAAATAGACATTGTTTGGAATCTAACAATATCTCTCATGAGAAAATTGATAAAAAAATAGGAAGTTTTCTTTGGGACGAAGGTAGTACTTATTATAGTTAAAACTACACTCCCTCCGTTTCTTTATAAATGACACCATACGTTTAGGTGCTTGGATTTAGGTGGAAAAAAAAATGAGTGGATGAAATTGAATGTAGAATGTAAAAAGTAGAATGAGTGGATGAAATTGAAGCAATCTTACCCAAAATGAAAAATGTGCCAATATAAAAGAAACAACCCAAAAAAGAAAATGTATCAATAATAAAGAAACAGATGGAATACATTTTTAATTTAAAAAATTAAAATGAAAGGTTTACTTTTTAAGGAGTAGTCATCACCACAAGGTAAACCATTGAAAAGTAAGTAAAAGATTTTTTTGGCACATGGTCATCTTTAGAAAAAAAACACTTTAGTACTATTATTACCAGTAGAGGTTGTGATATATTGACACTCTTACGAATGACACAATTTTTAAAAAAAAAGTGAAATGAGTGGTGTAGGATAGGTTGGGAGAATAAAATGTAAAATATGTGGATGAAAACAATGTAGGATTTACCAAAAGCGGAAAGTGCCAATATAAATAGATCATCAAAAAAAAAGGTGCCAATATAAAAAAAAATCGGAGGGAGTAATAAAACATTGAACCAGGAATAAAAAACATTTGCAGCAAAATGTCAGAGTCGTAATATCATCCAGTCCGAGGGCCACAAATTATGCCCACTTCGATCCACCTGTCCGCACACAAAGCTCCAAAAATGAATTTAGACTTTCTGACTGTATTGCACCATCTCATCTCCCCGTAAACGCACACTACACCACCATAAACTTCCTTCCATGCTAAGTAGCTTAAAGTTGCAGCACCACCCACCTTTTCCCCTCTATTTTCTCTTAGGGTTCATACTTTCTCTCTCTCACACACTCACACAGTAACTCACATTCTACCGTGAACTGGGAAATGCACTTGCAGTAACCGCATTTTTCCCGCTCATTGGATGAAAAAGGTAAAAATTATTGAGGAAATGAGCAGCATTGTTAGTCGTTAAGCTTGCTGCTTGCTGTGCTGCTGATTTTTGAAGTTGCTGATGGTTGATGAGCTCACGAAGCTGTGCAATTTGGTTTTTGCTTGTGCAGGATTGGTGAAGATTTGATTTTTGGAGCTCTGTGTGTTTGTTTATTTGTTTATGTGATCTTGGAGCGTTGTGAGAGCTGTGGTGTGAGAGACGATGGCGTCGCGAGGGGGGTCTTCCACTCCGACGCCGCCGTTGCAGCGGCGGATAACGAGGACCCAGACGGTGGGGAATCTGGGGGAATCTGTCTTTGACAGTGAAGTGGTGCCGTCTTCTTTGGTTGAGATTGCTCCCATTCTTCGTGTTGCTAATGAAGTGGAGCCCAGCAATCCCCGTGTTGCGTATCTCTGTAAGTAATTTGGAAATGACTGGAATATTTTAAAACTCCTTGCTTTTAGTTTCTGGTGCGTGCTGTTCTTGTTTTCTAGCTTGCTTCCTGCTAGTTGAGACGGCTGATGAGGATCAGGTGTTAACCAGCCATATGTTTAACCATGGTGATTGGAGTTAGGTTGCTTGATATGAAATGATTAATAATTTGTGTTTTGATTTGTTGTGCCTTTGGGTATAATGTCTCTGGACTCTGGGAAGAGTGTGGTTGGGTAGGAAAAGTTAATTGGACCTCTCCAGTACCCATATGCAATAGGAATTTCCCCTTGCAAAGGAAAATTCGTATCTATAGAAGTCTGCATTACACCCTAGAGCATGGTACCTGGGGTTGGGGAGGGGGAGGCATTATGAGGGATTTAGTTTTAGTAATATTATCATGCAAAGTGGAGAGAGAGTCGGGAGAGCCGAACTAATTATGAAGCGTCCCTTAGTTAAACGAAGAATTCTTCTCTGCTGGAAAGGGGCATGATGCTATTTAGATGTGGGATATGACAAGAAGTTTATAAGAAGCTTCTTACATTAAGTAAAATATTTGTGTTGTAGTAAAGTTTGGTGAAGCAGCTTAACAGAGATTTTTTGTTGAAGTGATTTTTTGATTTATGAAACTGTCCAGTCTGTCTATAATATCTGTTCTTTTAGTCCATAGTTTCTAAATGTATCTGTTTTGTGATTTTACATTTATATCTTTCCACTCATCGTGTAGGCCGATTTTATGCTTTTGAGAAAGCTCATAGATTGGATCCCTCTTCTAATGGACGTGGTGTTCGGCAATTTAAAACTGCCCTTTTGCAGCGGCTTGAAAGAGTAAGATCTTGCTACCAACTTGGGGCAGTTGACTCATGAGTGCAGCATTTGAGTGTCATTTGTCATAAGATTTGCAATCACCTCATGCTCAAAATGTCTTTAACTTTAATATGTGCGTAGAACAATTTGTTCACATGATATCATTTTATCTTCCTGCTTAGCATCTCATCATCACTTAAGTCTCTTAAGCATGTTCATGTATCTGAAGCTTTTTGTTTGTCCTTTACTTGGCAAATCAGATGTTTTGAGCATATGTTTGTTAACTTCATTCCAGTTTGAATTGTCTCTTGATATGTAAATGCATGAATTTCCTTGCATTGTGACTGGAGTGATATGAATCAATGATTAAAAAATACGCGTGATAGTCCATGGCAATATGGCATGTGATATCACTATGGGTGTCTTGAAATGATCTGAATGTTGTTTTAAATTCCTATTGCATATGAGTACCCGTATGTAGAATCATAGATACAGACCTTGTTACTGTTTCCTTTGCAGTGCTAAAATTTTAATTGTTTTATAACTAGGTCCTACCTTTTGGATGTGAATTTGCCTATTTTTAAAGTATTTTCATCCCCCCCTCCCCCAAACCTCCCTTTCACCGCTAATATCTGATTTAGATCTTTCATGTCGAATTAGTAAGCTTATTTAGTTTGCTAAACTTGTGTTGTGCCTTCAAACTCTTGTGTATGATAACTTATTATTTTGATCATCATTATTATGGCTTTACTACTATATGTAATTCCCGAAGAAGTTCGCATTTTCTCAACAAGCATCCCTGAACTGATGCCCTACTACCTCCCCTTCATAATTCATAATTTCTTTGTGGTGAGTGGCTTACCTCTGTCTTTTAGGAGAATGATCCCACCCTAATGGGAAGAGTTAAAAAAAGCGACGCACGAGAAATGCAGAGCTTTTATCAACATTATTACAAGAAGTATATCCAGGCTTTGCAGAATGCTGCAGATAAGGC
>JAULKM010000007.1:16273055-16284467 GCA_032355605.1 Rubia tinctorum
CGGTGGTTTGGCAATAGCTCAAGTTCACCTACACTTTTTATTTTGGCGGTTGTTATTTACTTGTCACCAAATCTGCTGGCTGCCTTTCTGTTCCTTTTCCCTTTTGTGCGTCGCTTCCTAGAGAGATCAAACTACAGAGTTGTGATGCTCATGATGTGGTGGTCTCAGGTATGCATGACACCGTTGTATTTTCTAAACATTGTTAGAAAGATTGGTACCAATATGTGATTTTGGATTTTTGCAGCCTCGGCTTTATGTGGGTAGAGGAATGCATGAGAGTGCATTTTCTCTCTTCAAGTAAGGCTTTCATAGTAATAATAGAAACATTGGAATTGCTATTTATTCTGTTTATTTGATGTCTAATGTATCTTGTGGTCACTTTCAGGTATACCATGTTCTGGGTTCTTCTGTTGGCGACTAAATTGACTTTTAGTTACTACATAGAGGTGCTTTCCTTTTGAAGCCCAAATTTGCTGTTAACTTGTTACTAACAATGACTAGCACCCTAAGTTTGCAAATTAGTCATGTTTATATTTAATATCATGAGAAATATGTCTGGCTGTTGTAAACCTTCTATGATCTCTTGGTAGCATGTATGATGTAACATTTTGAGAATTGATGCATGGAAACCTAAAGAATGGTCATTGCTTTAGACTGATTAGGACTGGTTTCTTAGTGATCTGAATGTGTCTTAATGAGTGAATGATAAAAAAGGTGTACTGTTGGTATTTTGATGAAGATTATCATACTCAGGAATGGCTATTGCTGATAGTTGCTTTTTAAATAACTACATGTGCATATCCTGTTAATTCTGAAGCACACAAGAGGTTAGTTCCTATCAAACATTGATGCCTGAATTGAACCAAATGTTCATAATAATGATTTAACATGTTTGCTTTTACTGATCTCAACTGGGAAGATGTCTGTTTTGCTCTGCAGCATTAAACAGTTTTGTTCAATAATAACTAAATTAAGTAGTGACATGCATTTTCACCACTAGTCTAATGGCACTTGATTATTTACTCAAAAGGAACTCTGTGAATCCATGGTGAATGTTACTGGTTGGTTTGAGGAAATAGCTAATTCCAATAGAGAAAAAGAAGATTTTTTGATTGCCTATAGCTACTGTACTATCCATGTTGGTTCTGCAGATACTTAGTGATGTTGATAAGGGTTATTACTACTGCATCTGATGTTTTTGGCTCTCGTTGTCCAGAAATTGCTGAAAGAGTTTTTTTTAACCTTCGCAGTGATGGTTTACTGTAAACGCAAAAGTAATATAATTCATCCGTGGTTTGTAAATAGAAGCGAATTTGACATTAGTAAAAATGTAATTGGAATGTCTATTAAGTGTTAAAGTGCCTCAGCCTTTTGATTACCCCAACCAGTACGTATCTGATATCCACTGTCGCTGCAGATAAAGCCTCTGGTGGTTCCAACTAGAGATATTATGGGTGTTCACATCAATACATATCAATGGCATGAGTTTTTTCCCCGTGGTAATTACACATAGTTGTCTGAATTGAATTGCTCTCATTCTTGTTTGGTTTTATGTCTATGCCAATGTGACTGATTACCTTCTCTTGTATGCAGCAAGGAGTAATATAGGTGTCGTAGTTGCGCTATGGGCTCCAATTATTCTGGTAATTAAAGTCTTTCCTTGGGTTTCATTCTTTATATCTGGGAAAGGCACGACTCCTACATCTGGCTAGAGCTCACTTTCCCTTGCTTTCCTTTTTTGGTAGGTATACTTCATGGATACTCAAATCTGGTATGCAATTTTCTCGACAATATTCGGAGGAATTTATGGTGCATTCCGTCGTCTGGGAGAGGTTTGTTAAGATTTTGTCTTTTGCTGCACACACATTTTTTTTAAAAGAACTTTGAGATCAGAGATTCAGAGTGTACTTTAGTTTACTGTAGGAGATAATTAATTCTTCCTACAATTATAAGCAATCTAATTGTCTTTTAATACAATGTTGAAGGTTAAAGATTAATTTAGCACTTTAAAGACTTGTAGTTATTGTTTCTAGAGGGCAGTTTGAGCTACATGTTAGGCCTAAACTCCACTGCCTAATTGTTCCTGAGATTTATGTCATGGTACCTGTAACCAGAGTCCAAGTCAGTTTTCAAGTCACAATTAGCCTTATACTCAAGTCAATCTGCACCTTCAACCTTGTACCATTTTCTAAGAATAGTCGCATTTCACTAAGATGGTGGGTACAAAAGTATGTACTTCTCACCCCTAGTCCAAACTGACTCCGGAATGTATTCAGATTTCAGGATATTCATTGTCTTATATAACAGCTCTCATCTTTTCGGTAACAATGCTCTCAGTTCAATATATTCTGTTCTTTCCAGATAAGAACTCTAGGGATGCTGAGATCAAGATTTCAATCTCTACCTGGTGCCTTCAATGCCTGTTTAATACCAGAAGAGAAGAATGAACCTATGAAAAAGAAAGGACTAAGGGCCACATTGTCTCGCAACTTTGCTGAGGTTACATTTTTCGGTTTCTTTGTATATTGAGTTGTTGAAAATTTCTGCAGTGTTTTGACTTTTGATGCATATCAAGTGACAGTAACTAGATCAAATGCATGAATGTAATACTGCAGATCCCTCCCAGTTTAGAGAAAGAAGCTGCTAGATTTGCTCAGTTATGGAATAAAATAATCACTAGCTTTAGAGAGGAAGATCTCATTAGCAATAGGTAAGCTCTAAATTTACAATATCTTGCAATTTGATTGAAAGTTGGCATTAACTGGTGAATGTCCCTAGTATAAGCTCCTTATGTCTCCTAATATTGTGTGTTCCTTTCTTCTATTCAGGGAGATGGATCTTTTGCTTGTTCCATATTGGGCTGACCGTGAATTGGATGTCATACAGTGGCCTCCATTTTTGCTTGCCAGCAAGGTTTGTTTTTTAGTTGGTGATTATTTGTTGACAGCAATTGTAATGTTCTTTTCACTCTCTTTCTTCCTGGGTTGTTTTGTTCTGTATGTTTATTGTGTTAAGAAAGCTTTCATACGTATTGTTGCCTCAAAACAATTGAATAGATTCCGATAGCTATTGATATGGCTAAAGACAGCAACGGCAAGGATCGTGAGCTGAAGAAGAGGCTTGATGCTGATAGTTACATGTCATGTGCTGTTAGTGAGTGCTACAAGTCGTTCCGAAATATCATTATGTTTCTAGTCAGAGGTGACCGAGAGAAGGAGTAAGTGATAAAATATTCTGTCCGTGAAATGAATTCTTAAGACTCTTACCTACCTTGTTTTTTCTCTTATGTTTGTTTCTGTGAATGTTTGCAGGGTTATTGAGTATATCTTTTCGGAAGTTGACAAGCACGTAGATGCTGGTGATCTTATTAGTGATTATAACATGAGTGCTCTTCCTAGCCTATATGACCTATTTGTCAAGCTTATCAACTTTTTGGTGGGTGAACCTCCTTTGTTCTATGCCGCTTTGGGTGTATATATATATGTATAGACACACGCATATATTTTATCTTAGATTCCTGGCTGTGTAGTCTAACTAAGTTCATTGCTTGTTTACAGCTTGAGAATAAGAAGGAGGATAGGGATCAAGTTGTTATTCTTTTCCAGGATATGCTAGAAGTGGTGACCCGAGACATCATGATGGAGGATCATATATCGAGGTCCAGCATTTAATTATTGGTTTTCTTCACCTTTTTTTTACTGTCTGCACTTTTCTGGATCTGACGTCATTATGTAACAGTTTGGTAGATTCAATCCATGGTGGTTCTGGACATGAGGGATTCAATCTGAGTGAACAGTATCAGTTATTTGCTTCTGCTGGAGCAATCAAGTTTCCAACTCCTGAATCAGAAGCTTGGAAAGAAAAGGTCTTACCTGAGTGATTTTAGGAAATGCCAGAGATTATCATGAAGAAATATAAATATTTAAAGTACTGGTGTGAGTATTGTTGTTGATTCATATTCTTTCCAAACAGATCAAGCGGTTATATTTGCTGCTTACAGTGAAGGAATCAGCTATGGATGTACCATCGAACTTAGAAGCTCGAAGACGTATATCCTTCTTCTCCAATTCTTTATTTATGGAAATGCCTACCGCACCTAAAGTCCGCAATATGCTTTCGTTCTCGTAAGTTGGTATTCTTTTACTTAATTGCTGCTTGGTGCTTTGGCTATAGAAACCATTGCAGATATGTCTTTTATGTTGCATTTTTCTTTTCCCTTGTTTTTGAGGGTGCATGGAGATGCAATTGAAAACTTAGAGATACTGTGCCTCCGAACTCTGATATGTTATGGGTTTTAAATTGCATAACTACAATTTAATTGTTACTATATTCAAATGTGAGCACATCTTGAGCGCTTGATACTCATTCAATTGACCTAACCACTTCAATGAAACATGGTCGCTCTAGTATTGAGAAATTTTGTGCTGTTTTGAAAAGGAAAAGAACTTTGCATCTTTACCTAACAAAAACAGACAAGAAAATGTCCGATATCTTCAAAGCTCTTCTAATGATAGTTTAGGTGTGAACCAAGTTGTAATTTTGTTCATACCTGTCTACTTGCTTAAGATTTGGGGGGAAACTATTTTCATTCTTGTTACTGCCTACTGGTTCCTACTGACATTCTTGTTTTCTAGGGTTTTGACTCCCTACTACACAGAGGAGGTGCTGTTCTCTTTACATGACCTGGAAGTTCCAAATGAAGATGGGGTTTCCATCTTATTTTACCTGCAAAAAATCTTTCCAGGTTTGTTTTGCAGTCAACTAGTCTGATTCTATCTGGTTTGATTTCTAAATTTCTAATTGACTGGTAAAAAAAATCTGAAGATGAATGGACAAATTTCCTTGAGCGAGTAAACTGCAACAATGAGGAAGAACTTAGAGGTTCAGATGAACTGGAGGATCAAATGCGACTTTGGGCATCATATAGAGGCCAGACGTTGACCAGAACTGGTATTTTTCCTTTTTTTAAAGGTTTTGTTTAGGATGTCCAATTTTTGGCTTCAAGGATTACCCGTCCCTTTTATTGATGGTCACAATTTGTTATTTCTCGATGTGTTTGTGTTTGTGTTATCATAATCGTATTTAGCATCAGAATTCTACTTAATTAAGTAATTGATTTCCAGTACGAGGCATGATGTACTATCGGAAAGCTCTGGAACTTCAGGCATTCCTTGATATGGCCAAGGATGAAGGTAATTGATCCCCTATTCCTAAATGCCATAGATGGTCATTGACCACTGTTTGTATTTTTTAGAACCTGTAACTGTTTTATGTCTATTTTTTATTATGCTTGTCCAATTAGATTTGTTGGAAGGATACAAGGCTATTGAGTTAAGCGAGGATCAAAATAAGGGAGAGCGGTCACTATGGACTCAGTGTCGAGCTGTGGCTGACATGAAGTTCACATATGTTGTGTCATGCCAGCAATATGGGATTCACAAAAGATCTGGCGATCCCCGTGCCCAAGATATTCTGAGACTGATGACTACGTACGCATCTTATTATTACTTCTGTCCATTAAGGATCACAACCCATGCATGCTTATATTTTTCGTTCCACAGGTACCCATCTCTTCGGGTAGCTTATATTGATGAAGTTGAAGAAACAAGCAAAGACCGGTCCAAGAAAGTCAATCAAAAAGTCTACTATTCCACCCTTGTGAAGGCAAATTCTTCAGATCCAGGACAAAACTTGGACCAGGTGATTGCTTGCATCATATAATTATTCCTTGTAGAAAATGATTGTTAAGTTTCTGAATGTTATGTTGTAGAAGCTTGATCATACTCGTACAAGTTGTCCTGTTACATGCGTATTAGCATGTGGTGAAAATTATTCTTGGGCTTTATGTATTATTCCTTCTGTCTTCAGGTGAAATGAGATGGGGGAAAACCCTGATCTTAGGCATAATTATTTTTTCTTTGCAGTTCCTTCACATTTTCACTCGTGCATTAGCTAGGGTGTTTTTAATGAGCTAACAAATCACTGACGTTTAGCAGGTTTGCCAGGTTTTTGTTGCTAATACATTTTCGCTTGTAGGTAATTTATCGAATAAAACTTCCAGGGCCTGCTATGTTGGGTGAAGGGAAACCAGAAAACCAGAATCATGCCATTATTTTCACACGTGGAGAAGGTTTGCAAACAATAGATATGAATCAGGTATTGTATAGTCTGACCTGCTAAACTTCCTGCTAAACATCCAAGTCAAGTTTATGTCAGCAACCTGACTGAGCATTTCTCTGTAGGACAATTACATGGAGGAAGCTTTAAAAATGAGAAACTTGCTTGAAGAATTCCTTAAAAGGCATGATGGCGTCCGGTACCCTTCAATTCTTGGATTGAGAGAGCATATATTCACCGGAAGGTTGGTTGCCATACTGTATAAAGTTGATGACTTGGTTGCTTGTACAACTTCATATATCCCAAGATGAATCTATCATAATTCGATTGCCCTGTACTGCAGTGTTTCATCGCTTGCTTGGTTTATGTCAAACCAGGAGACTAGTTTTGTAACAATTGGTCAAAGGTTGTTGGCCAACCCTCTAAAGTAAGACATCTCTTCCCCACCACCACCCCTCACCCCCAACTATTTACACTTGTCATTTTGTTTTGCCTAGAAAAAAGTAAGTTCTTGACATGAAGATGCATTGCCTCTGCTATACCCTTGTTACCTTGTTTCACTAATGTATATTCTCATCTCCTTTGCTCTCATTTACCACCTTTTGAATGAATTATTTATACAGTTAGTACGATTGTCTCTTTTGCAGGGTTCGATTTCATTATGGTCATCCAGATGTCTTTGATAGACTCTTCCACCTCACAAGAGGTGGAGTTAGCAAAGCTTCCAAGGTCATTAACTTGAGTGAAGACATTTTTGCTGGTATGCTTTTTATGTAGAAGTTGCAATTTTAACAAGGAAAGTTTGGATATGTGATAATTTTACCATGTCACTCTTCGAAAATTTCAGGCTTTAATTCTACCCTTCGAGAAGGCAATGTCACTCATCATGAATACATACAAGTTGGGAAGGGAAGGGATGTCGGGCTTAATCAAATTTCTCTCTTTGAAGCTAAAATTGCCAATGGTAATGGAGAGCAAACAGTGAGCCGTGACTTGTACAGGCTTGGACATCGCTTTGATTACTTCCGGATGCTGTCTTGCTACTTCACAACCATTGGTTTCTACTTTAGTACACTGGTATACTAGGAAATTGCACTCAATTATTGTATTGAAATAAATGCTTCAGCATTTTGAAATCTTTTTAATTTCTGGACAGATTACTGTGCTCACAGTGTATGTGTTTCTGTATGGGCGCCTTTATCTGGTACTTAGCGGACTTGAAGAAGGACTAAGTAACCAACCAGCCATCAGGGACAACAAGCCTCTTCAAGTTGCTCTTGCCTCTCAGTCTTTCGTGCAAATTGGAGTTTTGATGGCCTTACCTATGATGATGGAAATAGGTCTCGAGAGGGGATTCCGAACTGCTCTTAGTGATTTTGTTCTGATGCAGCTACAACTGGCACCAGTGTTCTTTACTTTCTCTCTTGGAACTAAGACTCATTACTTCGGTAGAACCTTGCTTCATGGTGGTGCAAGGTACAGGCCAACTGGCCGTGGGTTTGTGGTGTTCCATGCCAAGTTCGCTGATAATTATCGGTTTTATTCCCGTAGTCACTTTGTCAAGGGACTGGAAATGATGATTCTACTCATCGTATATCAAATATTTGGTCAATCATACAGAAGTCCTCTTGCATACATCTTAATTACTGTGTCAATGTGGTTTATGGTGGGCACTTGGCTTTTTGCTCCATTCCTCTTCAACCCTTCCGGTTTTGAGTGGCAAAAGATTGTTGATGATTGGACTGACTGGAACAAATGGATCAGTAATAGAGGAGGTATTGGTGTGCCTCCTGAGAAAAGTTGGGAATCCTGGTGGGAAGAGGAGCAAGAACATCTTCACCATACTGGCATACGTGGTATAGTGGCGGAAATTGTACTCTCTTTGCGATTTTTCATCTACCAGTACGGGCTTGTATATCACCTTAATATGACAAAGGACGCTGACAAGAGCTTTCTGGTATGTACAATCTTAAACTCACGGCGTCTTTCTGGTTGAGTTGAATTCAAAGTCTTTGGCACTAATCGATCCCATCCATGCTCCAGGTTTATGGCATATCTTGGCTGGTTATCTTACTAGTTCTATTTGTGATGAAGGTGAGGCTCTTTGTCCATGTCTTATAGTATGATACAAATGGCTCTAGCTCTCATTATTAACTGTTTCTTAAATTTTGCTGCAGACAATTTCTGTTGGACGGCGAAAGTTCAGTGCAAATTTCCAACTCATGTTCCGGCTTATCAAGGGATTGATCTTTTTAACATTCGTCTCCATTTTGGTAACATTGATAGCACTTCCTCACATGACAATACAAGACATTATAGTCTGCATTCTTGCCTTCATGCCAACCGGTTGGGGTTTACTTCAGGTAAATTGACTTTCATTTTAAGACATAGATCAGCAGGATACCATTTTCCTCTCTACAGAACAATCACAATGTGACCAAATTTACTTGCATTCTAAGTGATCACGTGAACATTGCATTGGACCTATGGTTTTATTTCAACTTTTATGAAGTCGCTGTGTCTAGCAAGTGATTGTACTGGCATTCAATTCTCTGTAGCACACTCCGTGCATCATTTGCTGTCTTAACTATTAAGAGTCTTACACAAAAGTGTTAATGATGATCGTGTTCCCTCATCTAACCAAAACTGTGTAATGGACCTGACTTGCAGATTGCACAAGCCTGCAAACCTCTGGTCCACAGAGCTGGATTCTGGGGGTCAGTCCGGACGCTGGCACGTGGCTACGAGATCGTGATGGGGCTGTTTTTGTTCACCCCGGTAGCATTCCTCGCGTGGTTTCCATTCGTCTCAGAGTTCCAGACGCGAATGTTGTTCAACCAAGCATTCAGCAGAGGTCTCCAGATATCTCGTATTCTTGGCGGGCACAGGAAGGATCGATCATCCAGGAACAAGGAGTAGATTAATAGTGCTAGGAACTGCTGCGTTGAAGGCCATTAAGATGAGGCTCAACTGTGTTGTTAAGCTGCTTCATGTGGCAGCATTTTTGGCATTGTTGAAAGTCGCGGCCTAGCAATTGTAAACTCTGTAGTATCGATAGGACATTGGATTGTAAGAATTCTGTAAGTCGAGCTTGCGTTCTTCTACTGGCAGCATCCTTTACTTTCTGCCAGCTTGAGTCGTGCTCAGCTGACTTCACTAAAATGAGTAATCTATTTAATTTAGTTTAATTATTGGTGCAATTTGGTTAACTCTTTAGCTTGCAGTATAGCCATCCATGGAGGTTCAATGATCGAACTTCTTCTTGGGTGGACATGAAAAGCATGATTGATTATACAAGTGGATCTGCTTTGGATTGAAGTTGAATCTGCGGTTTCGGTGGATGTATTTTTGAGTCGATCTGATATGGAGGTTACATCATTAGGAATTTGGAAAAAAATTCATACTATGTTGAATTGTTGCATGAGTAGGTGGTGGTGGCCAAATCAAATTCCATACTTATTCAAGTGATTCTCTTCAAGGAAAGAGTGATTTGTGGAACACAAATTATGATTTGACGAACTATTACACATACAACATTTTCTAACATATAAAAATTTATGATTAGTAGATGAATCTGTAGCATGTTAGACACATACTCCCTCCGTCTTGGTATGATTTGTTGAATTGCTTTTGGCTCAAACTTTAAGACAAGTTGAGCTGGCAATTCAGCAAGAGGGCAGAAATGGTAAAACATGTGTGCTCACGTCAGCTGCACTGTTGCTGACGTCAGCGTAATTAACAGTAAAAAGTCAGAAATTTTGAATTGGGCCAAAACACTTTCACTATTAATAACTCCCTCATTTTCATATGAATCTGGGCAAAAAAAGGGAAAAGAGAGAGGGAAATGAAAACACAGTAGCTTTCACCTAACAACCTACAACTACTCTAACTACTACCAAACAAAATATCCTACCATTATCTTAAATACTACGCAGCTCCTCATTTTCCATCATCTTCTTCCTCTTGTTTCCCAAGCTCTCAAGTTCATCATTTAGTTGATTCTAGGATTTTTTTTTCCTGGCAACTTGTCCCGGAAAATGCAGGAGAAGAATCTGTCCGATGAGGAGCATAACGCTGTGGCTCAGTTCCTTATGGTCACTTCGAAAAATGGGCGCGTTGGCTACGGAAAAACCGCTGAGGCAACAACAAAATGGAACATTGGTTTGTGGACAATGACATGGATATGGGCAACCGTGAAGGATCAGGTTGCAGCCGGGGTACCTGTACGAGTTGTGAGTAAGAAATCAAGAGCAGTGAGAACAACAAGCAGGGATTTAGATGAAGATGCATTCAAGTCAATTCCATTACAACTAAGGCATACATGTAGGAGGGCAGTAACCCAATGCAATGTAAGCAAAAACATAATTCATCGACTTATAAAGAAGGGCAAGCTCAGAAAACACAGCAATGCAATCAATCCCTTTATAAGGGAAGCAAACAAATTGGATCGGGTTGAATATGCATGCTCTAACATCAGGTTTGAAAGGCATTCCAGTATATTTAAATTCAAAAGCATGTATAACGCCATACACCTTGATGAAAAGTTGTTTTTTCTTTTGGAACAATCTGCAAATTACATTCTTTTACCGGAGGAAGATAATCCATACTATACATGTCAACATAAAGGCTACAGACCGAAAGTCATGTTCATTTGTGCTGTAGCTGGGCCTATTATTGCTGAAAATGGTGATGTTATTTTCAATGGTAAGATTGACATATTCCCACTCATTGACAAGGTAGCAGCACAGAGAAAGAGCAAGAATATACCCAAAGGAACTATCAAGACAAAGGCCAAAGTGAAAGTAAACAGGGATGTAATGACAACTTGCCTAGTGAATGGAATTATTCCAGCAATCAAACGTAAATGACCACCCTGGTCAAGCAAGAAAATATGGATGCGGCAAGACAATGCACCAGCTCACCCAATAATGAAAAGTTCAACATTCCTAAGGGCTGCTAATTCTGATGGGTTCGAAATAAAGATGGGTTCACAGCCAGCCAATTCACCTGACCTCAACATACTGGACCTGGGGTTTTTTCCATATAAATTCAAAGTCTCTAATGGGAAAGAGGCAGTGGACAAAGCGTTTGAGGACGTGAGGGCATATACTATCAATAAAATATTTATCTCACTGCAGGTTGTGATGATTGAGGTGATGAAATGCAAGGGAAACAACAATTACTCAGTTCCCCACATAAAAAAGAAAACCCTGGCTCGTATTGGTTTACTACAGAATGATTTGGATGCGGATATAAGTCTAGTGAGGGAATGTGTTCAGTTTCTAACAACTCAAA
>JAULKM010000007.1:16284567-16295749 GCA_032355605.1 Rubia tinctorum
GTGAACTTGAGCTAAAAGAATGCAACTTGAATTGGTCGCCCGAGGAATTCGAGTCTAAGCTGCAAGTAAGCATCCTATACTGTGATTATAAAAATACTGCCGTATTTCACACTGGTAATTTCGTGAAAATGGAATGGCAGGAAGCGATGAAGCAGACACACCAGAGGATACTCAAAGCTGCATCCGACTTTGGCTATCCGAAAGAGAGTCCCGAGTAAGCCCTCAATATCTCCATTTCTGTTAACAAGAAGTTCAGTTCTTGAAATATTTACTCCTGTTTTCGATCTTGTTCTCGTTCAGGGCATTGGTTCATGGCGCCGCCATTGCTGCATTTCATACGATTGCGAGCAGCATGACAGATCAGGGGTGTGTGTAAAAGAAGGAAGGATGAATCTGCAGTCTCTGTGTTCTTGGGTTTGTGTCGGGTTTTCGAATCGTGTCAATTTCCATAATGTTGCAATTCTACCCTGTGAGATAGATGGTTTAGTCTGTAGAGTTTAGGTGAGAATATTGTGTATGGTAACAGGCACAAATGGCCAGCATATTATTGGTCCATTCTTCAAACGCTTGAATGAGAAAAAAAGACAGTTTGGGACCAATGGTAAAATTAAGGCTTCGTTTCTTTTTATAAAATTGTTTTTAAAAAATGGTGAGTATAACTAAAGAGTCCGTCTCTTGAAAGAGGTTTAAAGTGTATATTAGAAGAAATGAAAGATAAAAATTTTGGGTTGTATGAATCAGGTTATAAAATTTATAACTACTACACGTTGCATAATAAAGCTTTAATATTGCAACAAAAACATTTTACCTTTTATAATTATAATTAAACCCCATCTTTCCATAACCCTATGGAAAAATCGTCTTTCCCAAAACTTTGCCATAACGGAATTGGTGATTTGGTCAAAAAAATAAAATAAAATTGGTGGTGTTCATATGGTAGAGCGGAAATAAACATTGAAGAGAATAGGTTAATATCAAAAGTTGTTTATATAAATACCAAAATTGTTATTTTTATGTGGTGACGCTTTAGTTTGGTCAAGAGGATCAATAAATTCTTTTTTCGAGATTGATTTATGCTCTTTCAAAGATAAAAATGATTGGTTAATCCTCCCTCCGAACTAAAGAAAGTGGACCTTTCCTTTGCGCTTGGTAAGTGCTTTGGTGTATTACACAGTAGAGATCAACAAGCGCTTTTTTTTATAAACAAATAGTCGGGTCATTCTCATTAAAATATAGAAATGATTACAATTTGTTAGGCTATCTACTTTTGTAGATAAACTAGTATTACTGTTAATCTATCTTCTATTACAATTGTGGACTGATAAACTATTGAACACCATAACTAAAATGAGAAAAACCTATTTATTGCAAGGTGAGATGAATTCCCACATGATTGACTCACAGAAGGTGAGTGGGGTGAGTCTCCCACTTGATAGACCAAACAGGTGTATCAGAGCTCCACACCAACATGGTGTATCAAAGATTACTCTATGCCAACGTGGCGTATATAAAATTAAAGACAATCATTTATTAGGGGGGATAATCCGAGTTGCGTCTGTTCAGTCGAACACAACACCCTACTTGTCTTGGTGGCTGAAGGAAAGTACTACGAGGATGTGGTCCACTTGTACTATAATTACATCCAGTTGTCTCGACCTCCACCAGCTGGACAGATGCATTAGCTCAAGTCGGTGTCCTGACTCAAATAGCTACAGTAGCACACATTAGACTTTACATTTTTATCTCATACACACAAAGATCTCTAACCTGAATCAATTTGGACATTCATGATATGTCGGTCTATCCTGAAATATCCAAATTGACTGAAGTCTACTGTTCTACTCTTAAACCTTAGAGGGTGTCGCCAAAAGTATGTTGTCTAAACTACTTTTAACTCAGATTTCTCCTAACCAAACTCTTTGAAAAGTAGATCGGAAGCCAGCATGATTTTACCGTTTCAAAAGTTGCCAAAAAAACATTGGTGGTAGGGACTTCCTAATCTAATACTCTAGACAAAAAACCCATATTGTGAGCTTACCTTCCTTATTTACCTAAACTGAAGTTGGTTAAAGCAAAAAGGACCAAAAGCACCCGAACCCAATGACCCTAGCTTCAACTAGAGTAAGGAGAAAGACCAGCTCAATTTGATGACCCAGTTCGGTCAGATCGAACCCGCCACCGTACCATTTTGGACTAATTTGATCCACCGTTAATTTTCGTTGTCTGCGACGTTTCCGCCGGTCACCAATAACCAAAAAAATCACCTTGTTATGCTGGGAAGAAGACTCGCTGATATCGCCATGTCATACGCCCCTGTCAGCAAAAATGCAACGCCGTGCGCCGACCTCACACCACCAAACGCTGCCATAGTCCTTCTATGCTTGTGATTTGTACCTTCTCCGGACCATTTCATGGTCCATCTTTGCGGGGGAAAACAACTACAATTTTCTAACCGTACACTTCATAGTCCAGCCCGACTCTGCCAAAGGCTTGCTCATTCTCCTAGCGACAGCATTCAAGCGCTTCAGTAGAGAAAGACATTCTACTGCTTGAGCTTTTGTTGATTCCATTCAACGTGTTATGTTGTCATAAACAGAAGTTATGAATGTCAATCATAAAGAGTTATATCGATCATACACAGAATTTATAAATGTCGATCATAAATAGAACTTATAAATGCTTTAAGTCAAAGCAAATTTGGTGTAAGCTTGTATTTTGAAAGATTTTTGACACGAATTATAAGTGTTTTACTTGTAGAGTGGGCATGCATTATTTTCTCTTAAATATGGCACTATCTCCGTCCCTCTATAGCTGTTTTATCACACAAAAAAAGCATTTTTTAAAAGTCACTGAAATAGCATAAAAATGATTGAGTCCGTCTCTTGAAAGACGGTCTTTCCATAAGTCATGGAAAGACAAAGGTTTAAAGTGTAAATTAAATGAAATTAAGATAAAATTTTCGGGTTGTATGAATCAGGTTATAAAATTTATAACTACTACACGTTGTACAATAAAAACTTTAATATTGCAACAAAGACATTTTACCTTTTATTATTATAATTAAACTCCGTCTTTTCATAAGCCTATGAAAAGACCGTCTTTTCCAAAACTTTGTCAAAATAATTTGTGAAAATATATATTTCACTTTTATTTTCACATTCAATTTTTTTAATCAAAAATAAAAGTAAAACGTATATTAAAAAAACACCAAATAAGACTACACAAATAGGGGGGACGAGTAAGGTAAACGTCAGGCCATTGTTGAAGATAATTGAAACGATATTTTCACGCATCATTGCTAAAACGCAGTCAAACAGAATTTACACAAAAACGCCAAATAAAAATGGTAGCCATCGATTACAAAGCAATATCAGATATTCCAGCCGTTGGATCGCCGGCCGATCAGCCACGCGCCTTGAGCTCAGCAAGGCGGCGCGTGAGATCATCCTCATCCACCTTCTCCTCACTATTCTTTGTCGGAATCGCATGCGCCGCCGCCTGCGGCAGACCAACGGAGACCTCAAGCCCGTAATCATCCGCCACCTGCTGCATCAGCGAGTTGACGTCGCCTTCCGGCGTGGACAGCGAGGTGCTCCCGGCCATGGAGCTCTCCATGAACTCCGCCTGGACCTCCATGTTGACGAACTGGCGCTCGAACTGATCCATCGTCTCCGACATCTTCTGCAGGTTCCCGGTGGCGAGCGTCGACTCGAGCGATTTGACGATGCTCCCCATGGACTTGCTGATGGTGGTCATCTTGGCCTGCGTGTCGAGGCGCGCGACGACGGCGTCGAGGCGCGAGGAGAGGCGGAGGTAGTTCATCTGCTCGCTGCGCTTGCGGATGGCGTTTTCGGCGTAGATCCGAGCGCCGTCCATGTTGCCCTTCTCGATCGCCTTCTTCACCTTGAGCTTCTCGGATTTCTCGTCCTTCTCGCACTTGCGCGCCTGCCGCTGCAGAGTCTTCGACGTGAATTTGAGCTCCATGATCTGCGTCATCAGCTTCTCGGCGTTGCCCATTCCGGCGATCTGGATGGATGCTAGGGCTTCGTTGACGGGTGGATTTTTTTATTTGAGGAAATTGGGGATTTTTGGGAAGGGGTGGGGTATTTATATGGCGCGGTTTTGGGAGAGCCCGATGAATGCCTTATTGGGCTGGACTTGAAGACGCTTTGTGAAATTTGGAAGTAACTTCGCAGTTCACATTATATGCTCTTAAATTTCAAGGTATTTTGAGCTTCCATTTTAAAATGAAGTGGTACTTAGTGGATATATATTTCAACACGCCTCCTCACGTGCCAACGTTCCACGACCCACGATCCACATCGGGCCAAATTAAAGGGAATCCACACATCGGCCCAATAACCCAACCTGAGGTATTTTGAGTTTTCATCTTAAAACTAATTGGTAGTGGAGGTGATCAAAAACTTTATACGGAAGTCATTATCTTTGTAAGAAACTGATGTGCCATATATATTTCAAATATGCAAACATTTTTTGTTACTCCCCGAGTATTCTTAAATTTGCGTCCGGTTTCTCTGTGCCCACTTTTTTCCTGTGACTGAAGCGGAAACGACGCCGTTTCGTTTTTTATTCCCCCTCTGTTTCGATCAGCTCAGGCTCAGCCAAGCCTCACATTTGGTTGGGGCTGACGTATCCTATGCGGGAGGGGCTGCCGTACCCTCACCGTTGTTTTTTTTATGATCGCCATAGGGGAAGAATACTGGTAGCTCAACTCAAGGTGAGGAGTTTGATTGTTGTTTTGCTAAGTTTTGGTTTGGGCTTTTGTTAATGTGTCAATCTTGCTTAGCTTGTGTTAATCTGGGATTGAAAAAGATGCCCTTTTTTTCATGGCGATCATAAAGAAAATACAAAAATGATTGCAAGAAAGGGTTTTTCTAGTACTGTATAATGTTTTGAGAGAGCATTTTGGCTTTTCGTTTTGAATTTATAACATTTGAAGAGCTCTTTCTTAAACTCTTTGTACTGATTTGTGTGTTGTTTCTGGAATCCTTAGGTACATGTAAAAAAAAAATTCTGTTGCAACTTTTGCATTGCTCCTGGATAATGCGCTCGATGAAGTATTCTCCTCAACTCCGTTTCTTGTTTGCTTATCAAAGCTGTCTTCTCTCGTGAGTTTCTCAACGCCATTGTTTTTTTCGATTTGTTTTTTTCCCTCTTCATTTTAGGTGCGGAATGGGGCAACTTTTGCTAACATAGATATGATTAAAAACAAGAAAGATGGAAGCAGGATGCTGTTAATTGGAAGTATTGATCTTTCGTAGCGCGTCTTTTGTATCTTCTATGGTACTTGTGTCATTTTTATCGCAATGAGAATGTCTATTCAATCAGTTAAGGAATGGAGAGGTAATGGCTTTTTTGCAGTTGAGGAATGTGTAAGAGCTTGTCGATCGCCGGTATGTGCTAGAGCATTAAGCACATTCCCCGACTTGGAAGAGGTGAAGCCAAGAAGCACATCAGGATTCAGGCTTTGTGCTCTTTGCATGTTGCCATTGAGAAGGCCAACAACATTCTGCATTTTTGCTGAGGTGCTCGATTTCCCCTGTTTGGCGCTAGAAAACCGTGCTGCAACGATAGAAAACTATGTGGCGGACAATACTTTATTGTATACTTGATTTTCTTCTTTTCATAGGATAATGTAGGAAATGAGATAAGTAAGATGTTTTGCCGACAGAGCCCTCTTCCATTGTTGAGGAGGAATGAAGAAAGTTGCTCTATTTATAGGGACTTTGTGTGTTCCAACGTTAGAACAGTTACTTGCAAGACTTGTTCAGCAAATGATTTGAAAATTCAAATTCCGGTTCCAGCCTGTATTATCAGAGATTCGATTTAGCTACATATCATATTCATCTCTGTCTTGATATTTAAGGGACTCGAGAAAATAATTGTGTTTTTAAGTGTATTTTTTAACACAAAATGACCTTTGACTTTTGATATGGGGTTTTCCTAGTAAAAAACCATGGGATCATCTATTGGGATATGATGATGACAGGCAGGTTCATGGTCACCTTCTCAGAACAATCTTGTCATAGAATGCTAAAACTTTAGAATAATCCAACATTTGGTTCTTTTCTTCTTAATTATGTTCTTGTTTATTGAAGTACATTTTTGTATTCGGTAAAATGCAAAAAAAAAAAAACTTAATTAAGAAGCATAATTTCTTTTTTCAGGTGAAAAAATGCACCCGGAGGACTAAAACTAATCTAAATTATATTAAGCTAAAATTTATGAAAATAACATGACCATAACCTTGGTGATATTAAAGATTGTTTTTGTTAAATTTGATATAGTAGTGAAAATTAATATTCTAATCCTAGCTAAAATTGCCTGGAGAAATTTACAGAAACTACCATTATTTATGAAAAATGATCTTATGCTAGAATCTTTTGAATCTATATCAATGGAGTTCAATGGGGGAGTACTTCCCACTGCAATTATAAAATTAAACCATTTCTAACTCAAGGGATTGGTGGAACAACACAGAAGCAGAACAAAACTAGTACTCTCACATCACAACTCATAGCACTACATAATCTGTTTTCACCAGGTTAACCATTCTTCAAAATAGCAAAACGTCTAGCGCAACAGCTGTCTTAACATATCTAGATGCAGTATTGAACAAAACTCCAATTAAAAGAGAACTGGGTAAAAACAAATGTCTGAAGTTTTAGAAGTTCAACTAAGATATTTGAAGCTTAAGCCTGTCTACCCCTCTTCTTCACACCGGACTTGGAAACCTTCAGGCTCCTGTGCACGGCGCTCAACCGTGCAAGGGCAGCCTTCTTCAAATCGGGCCTGTAGTAGTTGTCGGACACCTATACCGAGAAAGAAATGAAAGAAAGTCTGTCAATAGACGAACTGAGAGACAACTAAGCGTCTGTACGCGAGAAACATAGCATAATCGAGAAAGACACCATATACAACTACAGGTACACCACCTAGTCTAGCCATGAAATACTTTAGCCAATTTCATTGGTCAAGTGAAACTGCGAGACTAAAGATACCATATGAGCATGCCCCGGCTACAAAGTACTCCCAATTAAAAAACACTGCAGCATTGCTCATGGGAACTGACACAACCGAACCTCAATAGAAGAGACAGCAGAAACAAAGAGGCACTGAAAGCAGACTGAGAGCAAGAACTAGTTTGCTAAATAGACCGATGAGCTGAGGGCTAAATTGCAGTCAGATAAGCCTTCTATGAAGCAACTGCTAATCCACAACTACCAATCATGAACACCAAATATCAGAATCAATAGTTACCTGGTTCTGGACAGCCTTGGCCATGCGGCTGAAGTCCTTCTTCATGACCGACTTGTTGAGCAAAGATGCAGGCTTGCTCTGTTTCTTGGTCTTAGAGGTGGCCAGCAACACAGACTGATCCTTACCTCCTGACTGAATGGTAACTGTCTTCTTGTTGGCCAATCCTAAACCAACATAACCCAAGAAATCAATTACTTAACCTTCAACAACAATCCTTTCTCCACAAAACATCAATCACCTGATTTCACAACACATTCATCACAGCAATCGTATAGAAAACATAAATACAAAACCAATTATGACATGCTAACACTTACAGCACAATTATAACGCAAATGAAACTATTAGTGAAAACAATCAAATCAAATGCACCAGACAACTGGTTTTGCATAGAAACCAGACTACCATCAGTTACGCAGCATTTATATGCTAATCATAAATACAAAACAAATTTTGACAAGCTCATACCACTAGCAAAACTTCAAACCAAGCCTGATTAGATCATGAATACAATATATCTATCAAATCTTAGCAAAAAATTTCTAATCGCATGCCATCTCAACATTCATAACAACAATCTAGATCCAACACTTTCCACGAGGCAGTAAATAAACACATAATCGCTCACCAGAGTGCTTGTAGGAGTGGACGTTGAAGAGATTGTTAGGCTCCCTGCTGAACGTGACGCTGGCGGTCCCGTTGCCGAATTCCTTCACTAGAAACGAGTTGTTGTTCTTCACGATCTCCCAAATCAGCTGCCCTGGGACAGTCGCCATTTCCAAACCCTGGAAAAACAAATCGAACCGAAAATTAATAGTCATGAAACCCGAAGAAACAAATTCAGGAGCTCAAATTCGTAACTGCGGAGAGAGAAAGGATCGCGAGATTACCGACGAGAGGATGAACGACGGAGAAGCTCGAGGGATTTAGGGTTCTGATGCGACGGCGAAGTGGGCGGTAGGAAGGGTTTCAGAGGGAGTGCATTTACTTATATAATGAGTGTTTGAAACCCTAGCAGCTGGAGAAGCGGCTCAGTGCGAAAGTGTGATTAGACGAAACTACCCATCCTATTATCTTTTGTTTTTCCATATCACACCCTTTTAGTTTTATTTGTTTAAGTGAGTGGAATTTTTTATGTATCGTTATTACACGTAAATAAAAAAAATTAATATCATGAAATTTTCATGTGCAGTTTGAAATCGGAAAACAGGAAATACTTGTGTTTTTCATAGTGCACGTTTGAGGCATTCCGTCAAGTTATGTTTGCTTCAAACAGACTACTTTTAACATTTGCATTTTAGTCCTTAAATTTATTTCTCTTTCATCGGTTCATTTTCAAAGTACTTGATCTTTTGAACGTATGCCAAAACAAATCCGTATGTTCTTTTTCTTTGTTCCACCTTTTTCTCTTGGGCTAAATTTGTTCCAAACACTACATTTAGGAAGAAAGTGACAATATAACTCTGTAAAATAAAAAAATACAAAACTAACCTTAACTTTATGATAAATTGTGTCGATATTACATTCAAGCCACATTTTGGCGCTGACTCACCAATTGGACCGTTGACCGAATTTGAAATGACGAATATGTCCTCGACCATTTCACCTTAAATTTAATTCTCATTTTACTCCTCCTGTTGCCGCCAGCCACCGCCGCCAGCCACCACCTCTTGCCACCAGCACCACCACCTCCCCGCCCAGCCACCCTCACATCCCAGCCACCTCTCCCGCCGAGCCACCCACGACACCCTCCATCCACCAACTCTCCGCCACCAACCACCACCTCTCCCGCCCAGCCATCCACCACCTCACCGGGAACCAAACCTAGAGTTTCTACATCTCCGTCCATGGCTTCTTTCACCGCCTAGATTCACGCCTCTGGTGTATCTACTACACACTTCACATCCGCCGGCCAATCATCCAAAACCATCTACCAATCACTGAACTTAGATGGGAGGCCAGGAGCGGTGGCTAGGATATTTGGTGGTTTTGGTATTCGACGACCGGAACCAAATCTCGGAGTTTGGAGATTAAATTGATCGAGGGTTCTGGTTGTGGAGGTTTACAAACGGGGTTTGAAGATTAAATCGATCAAGTGGAGATTATAGTCGTCAGCAGAAGATATATGCAGTATACTATAAGAAAGAAGACGCATGAAGTATTATTTAAACACCATACGCATGAGACTCAAGATGACAAAGGCAGTGGCGGACGCAGACGTGGGAGATCAAGAAAGATGACGCGGAGGAAGAAGATTGAGGCGATTATGTCTTTTTTTATTTTCCTTTTTATCTAGGGTAAAACGGTTCTTTAGTGAGTTTTTGGCCAAATTTCCCGTTGACAATTGAAGTCAACGGCGTCTAGGGTTAGATTGACACATAAATCATAAAGTTAGAATTATATTGGCACTTTCTCATTTTGCAGGGATCATTTTAGCAATTTACTCTTTTCTCTTTCTTCCTCTTTATCACAGAACCCTGTCTCATCATCATCTTGTTCTTTCTCCTTTTTATCGCCCACCACTCATCGACGTCGCTTATCACCCACCACCGTGTCCATTACACCTCACTCCCACAACACCACTTTGTTTACATCACCCACATATCCACTTACCATGAATAAGCCACAAGCAAATCACACATTATCTTCATACCACCTCCATTGTTTGTTCTCATCTACGTGGTGTTCTACCTTCATAGTCATGTTATTTGCAACCAAAACGCTCAGAGGAACTGCTAGGCTAACCCTTAGGATTCAATTATCAGTGAATGCAATATGTGCACCAAAACAGACAATGGAAGAGTTGGGGGAGGTAGGTAATTTGAAGAAAATGAAAGGCTATTTTTTTTTTGAAAATCACACTTATATTAATTAAACATAGAGTTACATATCTTCCTAAATTGATAGCTACCTGATGATCAGAAGAAATTAAATTACGATTAACTTTCAAGCATTTGAAATTAACTAGATGAAAAATTATTAAACAAAATCTTGTTAATTGTCCCTTTAATCTCCCATGGCACCTTATTCGGATCCGATGTAGATGAAGCTACTATATCTGAATTTGTGTAGACCAATAAACTTTTTGGACCATGTCGCATATCCACCTGTATAGCTCTTAAACACGCCTTTGCCTCTGTTTGTAGCGGTGAGGTTGCAGCAAAGAAGTTTGAACCTAAAATCAATAGTTTTTTTATGCCTAACAAATAACCCCCCGGTCCCCGTCCCATAAATATTGGTCTACTTTCTATTTTTGTTTGCCCCACAAATAATGGCATGTATTGAAAAATATGTAAAATGACAAAGAATGTGTTGTTAAATTTTCACAATGTCCTCTTTTACTTTAACAATTTTGACACTGGACTTACTACTTTCCCAAAATATCCCTACTTTGCCACAATTATTTCATGCCACATCAGCTTACATAGAAATTTGGTCCAAAAACAATTGGGCCATTATTCTTGGGACATAGGGACTAATAGGTTTCATTCAACCTATGATCAATGGAGTATGATACAAGGTCTCCGTTTCTTCCAACCATGGGGTAAACACGTGAACAAGGTAAACTCAATGGGAATAAAAACAGGTGGTACAACATAGGGCAGAAGACGATCCAAGAGGCGAATTATCCTCCAGCTGAAGGGATGGGCTTTGGAGGATGGTTTTCCATGGTACATAGACCATAAGGAAGGGGCGACTTTTGGTATTTATCTTTTGTTAGGCTGGAATTATAGAATGCTCTACAACTAAGTTGACATGAAAGAACTGCTACGATCATAAAAATAAAGATATAAATTTGATAAAAGTGCTTTTATAACCCTACATACTTGACATAAGTGCCAATATAACCCTCATATAATTTTTAGTGCAGATATAACCCTACCTAGTTGATGTAAGTGCC
>JAULKM010000007.1:16298334-16311527 GCA_032355605.1 Rubia tinctorum
AGAGCGACAGAGAACAGAGTGTGTCGGGGAAGACAAGTAGCGTGCAAGGGTTTGTCACCGCGGGTGGTGTTGTGGTGGACCATACTATGTTTGACGGCGGTGCTGTGGTGGACTCTGGTGGCTTAGGTGTAGTTCTGCCGTGTTCGACAACCCGGCGGAGTTTAGGTTTTGCGGTGTTCGACGGCGGATTTCATGTGGGGCCAGATTTAAGCAAATAACTCTGAGGGTACTATGTCCTTTACATGTCGGTCAACTGCCGGAAAAGGTGAGTCAACCCCGAAAATGGTATCATTGAGTTATATTTGCACTTTCATTCAATAGTCAGGGTTATATTTGCACTAAAAAATTACTCAGAATTATATCTGCACTTTCTCCATTACATAGGGTTATATTTGTATAATACTCTAAAATAAATATGAAAAGTCTTTTTACCGTCAAATTTTTAAAAAAATTCAGAAAATAACGGTATTGAGTTCACCTTTTATGTGAAACCAGGGACGGGTAATTTCAGTATCTAGTCAAAATGAAGGGACCAGAATTGCATTTATCTTTTAAAAAACTGGTACGAACCGGAGCGCCGTAGTTCCCGGCTCCCTTTCTTACGCCGGCGGACACCATAAACGAAAACGATAAACCTAAGCTACCGAGAAAGCTTCCATGGATATCATGCCGTTCATCAAAACCTAGCTTGAAGTTTCCATGGCGTGCTGTCACCAACTCCACACTCTGTGCAGAGCTCTTCATTGCTTCGGAAAACACTTCTCAGCCCCCAAAAGAACTTACACAACCAGCTTAATCCGAGCGCCCCAAAAATATTCATCTCCACGTTTGCACAAGGTAGAATATTATGCATTCGTTTCCGCGCTTTACAGTTTTGATATTTGGATGATTTTTGTTTCTTTTTATAGGATTGCAGTAGGTTGTCGTATAAGTTGAGGTCTCGTTTCTCCGGAGTTTCGTGTGAGGCTCCGTCTGCGGATGATGCTTATGGCAGTGTGACTTCATCATTGGATGAGAGGAATGATAAGTTGGCGGAGAATGCTGGCTCGGCTCCAGGCAAAATGATGCTTGTGGATGGCACGGCGGTAATCTACAGAGCGTATTATAAGCTCCTAGGTATGCTAGTAGCGTTCTAGTTTAGAATTCAGTTCTTGATTTTCGTGTAGCTGTTTATTTTTTTAATCGTGGGTATGATAGAGATTTAAGAGTTGTTTTCATTTATATATCAGAATTTGTACATGTTCTGCCTAGTGTACATACTAAAAACTGGGATGTCGTGATTTGCGAATGGCACGGCGTACTTTTGAATGGCAAGGTGTACTTTGAATGTTGTAGTTGTGATTGTGAATTTGTGAGCCTTGTGTTTTCTCTTCTTTTATGGAACGTTTTATGTGTGTGGGTAGGCTTGGGAGTTAGGATGCAGTAACTACTGTTAAACTCTAATATTTAATCAGCTACTCAACCTATCTAGATTATTTTTTTTAACTTTATTTGTATGCCTTGGAACATTTTTTTGGAGTTCCTAACTTGTGGCCTATGTTTTATGTAATCTAAGGCTGTGTAATTGTTGTAAAAAATTCTTGTAATTCATAGCCTTTTGATGTCCATAAGTTGAGTTTTTCAATAGGATTAATTGGAGGTGGACCTTTTGTTAGTATTCTTAAGGCATTCGTTTTTATAGTTTAGATGGTTTTGATAGTTCCATTTTAAAGTATTAGCCCTTCCAGATTTTGAGTTTGACAACATCTCATCTAAATAGGATTTTTTTTTTGTGTTTCTCCATTAATTTTCACCTACTCGACATCTTTATCCTGATTCTTTCTTGAATTTTATCTGTCGTTGTGTAGCTAAACTACACCATGGGCATCTTTCTCATGCTGATGGAAATGGAGATTGGGTCTTGACTATTTCGTCAGCTCTGTCTCTTGTAAGTCAGAACTCTTTCATACCTTTCAAATATTATAGCAGTGACTTACATCGAACTCTGACGGATTAGTTGGATATGTTGGATGCTATTGAGAGGGGGTGCTTGCAGCTACAGTTATCTTTATTTGGACAACAAAAAATATATTGACTTGAATCCTGCTTTTTATTATTTTCTAATTAATCAATTTGGGTTGCTAATTGGATTTTGTTGCAGATAATTGACGTTCTGGAATTTGTTCCTTCACATGTGGCGGTATAAATCTTCTTTTTATTAGTTATCATATATATTTTTTTGAATTTATGAATAAAGTGCATTATGTGCTAGTCTACCGTCTCATGTTTAATGTTAGCTTTAAGTTAATTTCTCTTCATTTAATTTTTAAAATTGTTTAGTTCTATGTTTCCATTATCATGCCTAACTTGTGTGACCTTCTTCTTCTGTAGGTTGTTTTTGATCATGATGGTGAGATGCGTTTAATGGATAAAAGTTTGCCCATGTGGCCTGTCTGAACATTTTTCTGTGGTGATTGTGGCATTCAACATCTCTTTATGCAATGCACTGATGTGCTACTTCAACTAACAAACCCCACCCTCTAATTGCAACATTTACGTGAATCTCAAAAATGAACAGTCGTCAATAAAGTGAAATTTTTAGTTTATGGGCTAAGTATTTTCAAACTAGCTCTATGATTTCATCTTTGGTATATGTAACTATATAGTATTATTTTTTCCAAGTTCATTTGACGAAGTTGAACTGAAATTGATACGATCGGCATTCATTTTCACTTCTGTTTGTTTTCCCATTTATTCTTTGAATCCTTCAATGAATAGTTTGCAATGAGGTTTTGTTGAGTGTGATTATTATGAAAGGGGTATCAAAGGGATTAATTTATTTCCAAAGTATTGCTGTAAAGGGTATTTGGTTGTTGTCTGGATGTGTTTAGGAAACATAAATTCCTTCGACACTGTAGCGTTAGAGCCTTTTTTTTCATTAAACAAATTCCTGCATCCCTAGATTAGAGGGGACATAGATAGCATATATAGAGAGAGAAGCAATGAAACCCATGTGATGGGATGGACTCATTATAGATAGTGTGGCCTCAATTTCTTCATCCAAAAGAGGATTCTTTAGCTTTGTATCTCTAACTCTAATATGGAATTATATTCAGCATTTTGAATTATAAGCAACTGTCAGGGTTTGTTAGGGGCTTCGTTATGATAAAATAAGATTTTTTGTTACAGGAGTTCCTTTTGGTCATACACCTGTTTCACCCCAACAAAAATTTGTGGCAAAAGGTATGTTTGTCTATTTACTCCTTCAGTTCATCAACCGGTTTTCAATTTAAAGGCTTAACAAAGAATAAGTTTGAGAGTCAGTTCTAGAAGTTTAGGACCTCGGGTCATATGAATATGGAATTCTGATGTAATGTTAGCCTCAGTAAATGAATTTGACTTGGTACTATGAGCCTTGCTCAAAGAGTTCTTTCTAAGTTCTCCAAGGGGATTGTTTCTACAATCTATATTGGATCACTAGGACCCCCATTCTGAATTTGAAACCCTTGGAATCGTTCTGTAAGATCTCAGCTCATCCTTATTACAAAATTGCAATCACCACAGACAGAGAATCTTAGAACTAGTGAGCCTTCATGCTACTCAGTCTAGAGTATCTTGTTTGCTGAAACTATTTTTTGGGTGGTTCAATTGAACAAAACTTTAGATAGATTTCCTCATTGAAATAACTGTTGTAACTAGTATGTGTTGAAGACCGCTGCAGAAAAAGTAGTACTAGATAACTGAATAGACGTCTCTCAGAAAACTTGAACAAATCAACCAACATTGCATAATCATTCTACAAACAGTATGCGGTACTCATTCATTTCCTTTGTTGGCTATGTAGTCCAGCTACACTTAAATTAGTGGGCAAAGTTCCAGCTATCTTTCTTTTCTCCCTTATTTTAGTTTTACATCGATTCGGTTTCGTGTAGCTACTTTTCATTTTTAAAAGGTTAAGCAGTTGAAACTCTTTTATTTCTTCAGTTTCAATCATACGGTTCTTTTCATTACATTCTTTCCGTGCTTGATGCTTTCCAGTTCATTGTGTGTTTTAGCAATCTCATTTAGAATGGTGACAAATATTTTGCAGGCCAAAACTTCCGTCACACTCTTTACCCTGCATACAAAAGCCATCGCCCTCCGACACCTGATACTATTGTCCAAGGGCTTCAATACCTGAAAGCATCTATCAAGGCTATGTCTATCAAAGTGATCGAGGTGATAAAAATATGGTGGCCTTCAAATTATCCGTCTTTATTTCTTATTTTTAATCCTAATTATGTTATGCTATGATCATTTTGATGCAGGTACCTGGGGTTGAGGCTGATGACGTTATTGGGACCTTAGCTTTGAAGAGCGTTAATGCTGGATTCAAGGTAGTTCTTCCTGGCTCCGTCTATGTCATAGTTTAAATTACCACAGCCTATGCACTTAACTTGTATTGGTGGTTGATGGATTATGTAATGCAATTATTAGTGTCAAACTTCATGACAGAAACTTCTTTGCATTATTATGTGGAACATGTCGATGCATTGGTGACCACTTCTTGTTGAGTTTGCTCCAGGAAGCATTATGGAGTGTGGGAATGAAATTAGCAGAAATTTCATCATTTTAGTAACAAAAAAGTCTTGTGACTTCTGAGCCAATTAAGTTGCATATTTTCATCAGAGTCAAGGATTTTGTATTTGCATAAGAAGGCTTGAGTCCAAAAATAGAAATTGTTGTAAGTGGTTTTGTAATTACATGAGTGAAAAGCAAAGATAAATTTTATCTCACTTTTTGGTCAAGAAGATGGATCCGTTCTTTATGAAAAGCATGTTTTTACCAAGCATCAGTCATATAATGTTGTTGTTCCCTTTCGATCTAGTTCACCATTTAAGTATCTAAATATAGTATTGTCGCAGGTACGAGTTGTCTCGCCAGATAAAGACTTTTTCCAAATCTTATCACCTTCGTTGCGCCTCCTGCGGATTGCGCCTCGTGGATCCGAGTTAGTTTATAATCTCTATCTTTTCTTATTTGCTTCATTACAATGGATAATGTTCATTATACTGCCTCAATGCTAGTTACCTTTGGACTAGCGTTTCTATCCTACCTAATTATGATATACCTTGGTCCCCGATGAATTTTCTCATAGATGACTGAAGCGCTGTCCTGAAAAACAATTTAATGAAATAGATATGATAAAAACTTAACTTGTAACATTTGGTTCCATGATCCTATTATCTCTCCCTCTCTCTCTCTCTCTCTCTCTCTCTCTCTCGCTTGCACACGTCTTACCTTTTGCTATTGCTGCTCAGCATGGTCTCATATGGAATGGAGGATTTCACTGCACATTATGGATCATTGAACCCTTCTCAATTTGTTGATGTTGTTTCGCTTGTTGGTGACAAGTCTGACAATATACCCGGTAAATTTAATTAAACTAGAAAGAACACTTCCTTTTCTTTTTATCCTTGAAACGCAGGATATCTTCAATCCTTTTGTGACGCTAATCTACTTTTCATAAATAGGTGTGGTTGGAATTGGAGATGTTCGTGCGATTCAACTAATAACAAAATTTGGTAAGTTTGGTGCTAATCTTACCATAAACCCTATTTACTGAGTTTATATTCCTACTCCACATGGTTTCCCTTTATGTAGTCACTATAGAAAATGATAGTGGGTTATAGTTGAGACCATGGTCCATTAGTTACACTACATGTTAATCCTGATTAATCAAATCATGATAGCAGAGTGTCAAAATGTATTTATATCTGCACAACTGTATTTCTGTTGGATTACTATGAGATGATGATAGCATACTGCACCCGCAAAGATTATGGTTTTCAAACTATGTTGGTTGCTTTTAAAAAAATTTCATGGATAATGTGGTTATATACCAGTAGGCAGTGTTAGGATATTCAAAAAACATTTATCAAGAGTTTTACCATGCACATACTAATTTATAACTATGTGTAGATGGCATAATTTATATTGACGTACATTTTCTGGGCTTCTCAAAGTACTTTTACCGAATACTTTTGCTCAATTATCTACTGCGGTAGCTGATGTTTCTAGTGGACTATTCTATTTGGCTACTCCTTAAAGTACATCTCATGCATTGCTTGCATATTGAAAAACAATGCCTATCAAAAGCCTGATACTAAGTTTTCTGTTCTTTGCTGGAAGTTGGTTCTGTTGTCCATCCAGAAGGTTTATTCTGTGAGCGTGTCAATTTTTATCTTTGCTCTTTTAATGTAGGTACATTGGAAAACTTATTGCAAAATGTTGAACAAGTTGATGAAGAGAAAATCAGACAGGTTTGGTGATCTTGTAACTAGCCTGATATCTACTAATATTTGGTTTTCACTCGAGAGAGTTTGATTATCAACAATTGATTTTGCTTATTGATTAATTTTATTGCAGGCCTTGATCGTGAATTCTGAGCAGGCCATTCTGAGCAAGAATCTGGTGAGTTATACAGTTTACCAAAAATGAGATTTCTTTCTTTCCGGTCCCCTAACAGAATAACACCACTATGGTCTGTGCAGGCACTGCTACGTTGTGATCTTCCTTCCTATATGGTTCCTTTTTCAACAAATGAGCTTGTGTTTAGGAAGCCGGAGGTAAGCGCAACTTATGGCTTTGTGAGATAATTTTATCTTCTTTAATGATCAGAAACCAGCCACTTTCTTGAAAAATAATCATGAGTTGGTAATGAGTTTATTAATTTCAGGGCTTGTTACTGATGTATAGGGAGCGCATATGTTGATTTTGGTTAACCGTTTTGGTAAATGAGGATGAGATAATGAACTTATTTCTCAATAATATCACTCTAGGTTGTTTAGAGAGTGCTTGAACTAACTTGAAAATGCAGGATAGATTTTTGTCTAGCAGTGGCGGTTATGATTTTGCTTTACTTTCTGGAAATATATTAATTCATTAGGCTTTTACAATTCCTCATTGTATTGTTGTGATCTCGCTGGACATCGTGTTTCTTGCTTCCCAGTGGTTAAGACTGCCAGGCTTTTGGATGCAGGACAATGGCGAGAAATTCAGTAGCCTTTTAACAGCTATAAGTGCTTATGCCGAAGGGTTTTCAGCAGAGCCAACTATTAGAAGAGTGAATTCTCTGTGGAAAAAGCTCGAGAAGCAGCAATTCAGATGATAACCTAGAGCAGCGAAAGTAATCAAACAAGTGTTAATATTGCGGTCTCTACAGAATGAGCTGCTACTTTCTCTAGTACATAGTTAGCTTATAAATTTGGGTAAGTGATCCGTCCTTGCGAAATTGCTTGTTAATTCAATCCATCTGTCATCTGTCAGTTGTATCTTACTGATTCACATGCTCTAATTTTTGTCTTTGCTTTCAGATTTCGCCTTCAGAATGATGATCTTGGTAGGAATGTCGTTTGGGGACTGTGATGTTCACCGATGCACACAGCAGAAGCGGATACAGTTAGAAATTGCTCGTACTACTTCTGCCTGTGTAAAAAATGCTGATTCATTGTTTTGTAGCAACACTCTGAGGAACAAGATCAAAGGTGAAACTGAAAAGTCGATCAAGATGCTTGTTATATTTGAGGGACAAATTTTGACTCCTCGTTGGTTCCGGGATCCTCAAGAGTAATTTTATTATAAAAAAAACTTTAATTTTTCACAAAGAAAAGTACTCGGTTAGATTGACCAACCTTGGACCAATTATGAAAAATCATGTTTTCATAACGTTAAATTATGATCATCTATACATTACAATACATTTTAAAACCTGTTCAAAGTTACAGGAACCTCGATGTCGTAAATAAAAATAAACATCAAATAAACTCATTATTTACATCAATTATGATATAAATTGATTTAAAACAAGATTTAAGAGCTGTTAAGTTAATTCTTAAATGAATTTTACTGCATGATTAAATCAATAAAAAAATCTCTATTTTACCTTTTAAAAAGGTCAGTCTCGAGAAAGAGTTCGTCTCTTGAAAGACGGTCTTTTCATAAGTTATGGAAAGATCAAGGTTTAAACCGCAAATTAGAAGAAGAAAAATTACTCCCTATGTTTCTCTATTATTGACACACTTTTCTTTTTGCCTTGTTTCTTTTATATTGGCACACTTTCCATTTTTGGTAATATTCTTTCAATTTCATCCACTCATTATATTTTTAAACATTCTACATTCAGTTTCATCCACTCATTTTCTCCACCTAAATCCAAGTATCTAAACCTACGGTGTCACTTATTGAGAAACGGAGGAAGTAATATAAAATTGTCGGATTGCATTAATCGGGTCATAAACTTTATAACTATTGTACGTTGCATAATAAATTTTTTAATACTACAACTAAAATATTTACCTTTTTATTATTTTAATTAAACCACGTCTTTCCATAAGATTATTAAAAGGCGGTCTTTCCAAAAAATTTACCTTCGTGGAATCTGATAGGCTCGGCAACACAAATTACACTATTTTCAACTTTTATTAATTTGGCTTGTTCTAGAAAGCAATCCTCAGCCAAAAAATAAGTGGTCATATCAGATTTCTTAAATATTGAGTTAAAAAGTGAATAATCACTGATTGTGGGACGGATGGAGTATACGTCGGTGTGGAATTCGTTTTTTTAAAAGTACTCGGCCACAACTTGCATTCTCTCTGGAAACCAGAACAATCTCATCTTCATTTTTCATTATCGAGAGTAAACTAGCCTTTCTCAAAAACTATAAATTTAAACATGTAAAAAATTATAAAAGAGAAGTATGAACTCAGGAATATTAAATATACTTATTCTATTGTTATATAGAAAGAAATAAAGGTTTTTTTATCAATAAAAAAGAAAGAGGAATGTCACAATGTAACAAATATAGGAAAGTACAAGTAACATTACAACCAAGAAACAAATGATCTCTACTCCTGCGAGTTTTGATCACATGCCCAATCCCATACTGAAATTTCATCTTCTTGGTCCGTATTTTCGTAAATCTCACCCCAACCCAACATTTCTATCCAATTTTGTTGATTTCTTACCACATTATTCACCACCTTGTCTTCTTTGTAAGAACACGTTGACTCATGCTCAACCCTAGCATTTTTCTGAAAAAATCCAAATTCAGTATCACTTCTCGGGCAATTTGAATTTTGACAAGCAAACAACGGCTCCTCTATAACCTCTCTACTAAACATGCACTTTCTTTTCTCACTAACAACGTTGTCCACATCATTTTGTTCCTCGGATGATGAGATTTTGAGAGCCCTTTGGGTCAGTTTGAGTAGGGCTTCTTCTTGATTGATCACTCTCGACCATGTCGATGAATCTTTTGCGGTCATCTTGCCTTGCAAGCATTTGGAGTGGCTCACAAGCATCCTAATTTGGCCGAAATCGGGTGCCATGTGTTTGATGATAGAGGTTAAAACACTTACCTTCCAAACCTTCTTTAGGTCATGAGGCTTCCTGTAAGGTGGTGCACCGCCTTCTCGGGACGTGGAGCCTTGGACGCCCCACCACGGCTCCATCTCCGTTGGCCACCAGGGTGGCGGAAGGCCCTTCCTCGATGGAAACTGCCTCTGTGGAGGGACACAGTGTTGCATAAGCGCCGACAACAGTGATGCAAGAGTTGAATCTTGTATGTCATGGAGGAGGTGCAAAACCGAGCCTTGATCATCGTTGGCTTCGTTTTCTTGGAGGATTTTGGGTAGGAACTCGGCTATGGCTCGCAAGGCGTTATGCTCAAATCCCGCCTCCTCCATCCACCACTCCCTAAGGCTGTCACTGGAGCCGGTGACAGCCTTACCCTTCTTGGAAATGATCCCGTAAACAAAGCCTTGCTCGTCGCAAACATCCATCCTCTTCAACATGTTTTTGAGAATTGTGTCTTGAGTTCTTTCCATCTTCTTGTTCTTCGACATGCCTTCCATGCGCTTCTCTTCGCTTGATTTGTCACTGTCCCTTTCCTCGTCGAGCTTTTGCAAGCGCATGCGGTCTTCAAACATGCGTTTCTTGAGATCATTATAGCTGATGTCTTCGCTTTCGACTTCCTCTATGATTTCTGAGCTCGTAGGGGTTTGGGGGTCGGGCTCTGAAACTTCATCAAGATGCACCATTTTGTTAGTCTGAAAAATGCTTCTGTCTGATGTTTGAACTATGGGAGAGAGAGAGAGAGAGAGAGAGAGAGAGAGAGATATATAGGGAGAGAATGTTTAGTGTTTAGTGTTTTGCTGGTATGTACATAAGCAGGAAACTTGAAAGCAAGGAAAGGTAATGTTCATATTGCAATCAATCACAGTAAACAAATTTGATTCTTAGAGATATGGAGTACCGGAATTCAATGGAAATTTTGCACGGGGGGTTGATGAAAACTAGGGCAGTAATAATGTTGGATTCTAAAAATAGTACTAACTACTAACCAAATGGTCGGCTGACCGGCCAGAATTTTATGGCAGTTCGTTGGATTGAATTTTAATAAAATGGTATCACATGGAATGGAGTAAGCAATGATTGCAAGGAAATTGAGGCGGCATGGTTTTGCTAATTATTCATTCAAACGCAGAAACACACACCTGTTGGTGTTTTTCTAACCAGTTTTTTTAGTCAATCAACAGATCCTCTGCTAATTTGGGTGGGGTGATTTTGGCTATTGCATGTGCTTTGTGATTGATTTTTCCTTCTTTGGATCGTGGATTTATGTTTTTCGCCGTATAATCTTATACTGTTGTCAGCCAAAGATAATGGAGATCCATCCATAGTTATCAGAATCCTGATCCAGATCTTACAATCCTGAATGGAAAAACGATTCTAGGATACGATCCTACCATCTGGATTTCAAAATTTAACAAGTTAGTAAAACTTCGAAATTTTTCGCTACAATCTACAATGCTACTATCCTATTACTATCCCAAAATACAATCGCATATAGGATCCCGACTCTATAGACACTGAATTCACCCTCTCAGGTCGCGAGAGCCGTCTCCATAACTGCAGCCCCTCCCCAGCGTTCTTTCAAAACAGACTACTACCTTCGCATATTGTATAGAGAGAAAAAATTACCACCTATTTTGATAAATGTACCCTTCGGGAGCTACTGCGCTGAAATCAGTTATTGATGGTATGTTAAATAACAATGAAATCATTATCTGAATAATCATGAACCCAGTGGATGAAATCATCATTAACTGAATTCACAGAGATTCTGGGTTGCTGCCAGCCAACAAATTGATCAGATTCTAAATCATTTTCAACCAAAATCGACCAGAAACTTGTACAAGCACTCCAGCAAACATTTTCCGAAATCTCATTTCAAAAGGATCGGATCACTTGGGCGTACCTCCTCCAAAAAATTCAAAATGAACCATGCCCTTCACTGTTTGTACAGATGCCTACATGACGAGGGTACACAACCAACTGTTAGTTCCTTAGTATACATTTGTAATACGACGCCCAAAAAGGCCTGGAGCTGCTAGAGTGTATAGTAATTCTAACTACAGCAAAGATGTTTCAGACCAGCAAAAAACCTTCAGAATGCCAAGAACGCTATTTTCGACCAATTAAATCACCACCACATGACATGACAGGGTAATGTAAGTAAAACCATATAGGCAGACATGACATGATTGGAGGGTCTGCATAATTTAGGGCTGGTGAATATTCCGTTTGAATAAGCTTGAACTTCAAAAGTTACAATCTACGGAGAGACAAAAGGTTGCACTTTGAACAAGTAAATAGCCAGAGAAGTAAAGTAAAAGAACTTTCGTTGTTAACCCTTGAGAAAAAAAACGTTCCAGTGGAGAGTAACTAGATCAGAAAAGGACAAACTGTAATGATTGGGAATTTTGTTCGTTAAACAATCCAAAGAATCAAGTTCAGTATCCTTTGTTCTTGAGTTATCACCAGTCTCAGAAGGAAGAGGGACTGCCAGGTGAAGACTTTTCATAATGCTCCCAAAGATACCTTCTACTCCATATAAATCTGTATCTACTAATGTACGCTTATGTTGAAGCTCATGCATAGATCTCTTATCATGTATACTAAACAGTCCTGCTTAGGAGATTAATTACAAGAATGTAATTCCAAGGAAAAAACTGTCGCGCATTTGGGAAAAGGTAATTACATTCAGGTGGAGCTTCTTTCAAAGTTCTTTTCAGCATTACAGAGCAAGTATTTTCTTTAACTTTTTAAAAACGTTTCAATTACAAAAACACAGCTGAAATGCCAAATTGCTTTCCAATAAGAATGATACAGTAGCATCCAAGAATCTACTAATATATGTAATTACACACGACACTATAGTATAGCATCCATGACATTTTCTACCACAGCGAAAATTATACCATCCTAAAAAGTGAACATAATACAAAAAGGCAATGAAAAACAAGCGAGAAAGCTATGAAGTTTAATACATGAAATAATATGCTTGCCTGATGCTAAGAATAGCTTTGAACTTCCTCGCAAGGTCCTGGGATTGAACCCTACGCTGAGTACTTTGAGAGCTTGGACTCGCTTCCCCATGGTCTTAATGTGGTGAGGTTACTCAGACTTGATCAGACGCTCAGTTCTGGTCAATTGTTAGGCTGCAACACTACTTTTTATTTAGACCAGGAAAACCAGCTTCTTTTGGCATTGGAGCCTGCCACGTCCATCCCCTGCTTCAGCGCTTTGAGCCTTTTCCTGCAAACAATTCAAATAATAATCAGTCCAAAACAAAAGCTCCAAACATCATTAAAGGGAATGCAGGAAAATAATAATTCCCCTTACTTGGTATCTGTAAGGCGACCGTGCAGACTCCATCTCTGTCGGAACCCTTCCATGCCTTCCATTCCAGTAGCCAAAATCAAGCGCCTAAACACAAGAAAAAAACATCTACATTGTAAGAGACTTCCGATGTCAAGACCATAAAAAGTGTTATGATTATCCTAACTGAGTTGTAATTTAACAGTTCAATGTTATGAAGTACTTACAAGAAAATCAGCTAGAACAAAAGGGTAAATTGTGTAAAACAAGAAGACAGTGATGAGCATAATGCACAGGTGACCATAGAGTGTCACCCCTAAACTAATATCTTTCTCAAATATAAGATATAAAAACTTTATTGGCACCCACGGAATGTTAATTATCCACTTAACAACAACATATCATATAATCAGGCTGGAAGTACCTGGCCAACAAAGTAACTTCTGACTCTATCTGGGCAGCTCTTTCTGTGGCTTCTTTTAACGGCATTGACATCCCTAATTTACGCTCAC
>JAULKM010000007.1:16313537-16325574 GCA_032355605.1 Rubia tinctorum
TTCCAATAGCCAAAAGCCATGCTTGATAGCAACTGTTGCACACTTCAGGCCCACCTACAGGACTACTAACACACACACACACACACACACACAAAAACACCTCTTTTTACAGTGTAATTTTGAGCCAAATTTTTTTTCCAGTAAAATAGTTTTCCTTTTTTAGTTCAGTTTATTTTCACAAAGAGAACACAGAATTCTGCAACTCAGACAAAACCCAACTGGGATTAACATCAATTCACCAAGTTCAAACACTAATCAAAACAAAATGGCCCAAATGTTGCTTTTAAAGAATTTTCAACTACTTGCATAGGGCACAGGCATAACTTACACAATCTGAAAGTGACAGCAACACACATACAAAAAAAACTACAAATCACAAAAATTTCACCATAAAAAAGTGAACTTTTTACTGCCCTTTCCCATACCATATGGCAGAAAAACAAGCAAAGAAGGAAATTTTGCACCCACTGATTCTACCAGAACAGGGACTGAGTAGAAAATTGACCTCAACTTACATAATCAAAAGAATTTTTTTCTCTGACTCCAATGCTCTCTACCCCCAATAAATTACTGGGAATTTTGAAGGACCAGTATTACCATAATTGCACTCCAAATTACAAGAAAGAAAATTGAATGAATTTAAGCCCCCTTTTGCTCAGTTGAATGTACTACAAACTTACGGGAGGATGGCAATGGGTAGTCAACAATGTATTTGACCAAAACAGGTAATACCCAGAAGTTTCTTTGAAGAGCCCGTCTTCCATATTTCCTCAAGACTAAAGTTTAAAGAGTAAATAATAATAATAATAAAATTTGAATTACATAAATCTGATTATAAACTTTATAATTACTACACATCATATAATAAATTTTTAATATTGTAACCAAAATATTTTAAATTTTATTATTTTAATTAAACTCCGTCTTTCTATAAGTTTTAGAAAAACCATATTTTCCAAAATTTTACCTCTTTGAATTGCAAAAAAATGGGCTCAAAATGGATTTACATAAAGTAGCCCATTTTTTCTCTTCTAATTTTTTTTTAAAAATGAATTCAAAATATTGGTAAAGATCATCTTTCCAGGAACTTATAAAAAAATTGAGCTTAATTCCAAACACCATATAATAGAAATTGTTTGCTTGGTGCTGTCAATCAGCGATATTGAAGTCATTTTGACTAATCTAAATCCAAGTTGTCCAAAAATAACATACTAATATTATAATAAGTTACTGATTTTAATTCTTTACTATACATATAATCAATCATAACTTGTTAAAATATATAACTTCTAAAAATATATTTAAAACCATAAATATCTCATACTATATATACACACATGTATATATATGTATATATATATATATATATCACTATAAAAATTCCAAATAAACATACAATCTGAAATATCAAAATGTTCAGATTTTTTTCAATGATAGAGTACTTTTGATAAAAAAATGTATACATATTATTTATTTATCATATATGAAAAGGTTATGTTTTAAACCGGCTAACTGTTAAATGAGGATATTTTATAATTAGTGAGACTAATTAGATCATTTGATATTTACTTTCATTTATCGCCATGAAATACATGTAATTATCATAACATTTTAAAATGAATTTCAACATATAAATAATTATTTTTAAAAAATTGAATGAAATATTATATAAATAACCATTTTTATTGTATTCAATATTTAATAATTTCTAACTAAATTAAATGTTTTAACTCATTTAATTTTTTTTAGATGATCAAACTTAAATTTTAAATGAACTTTGTTTTCAATTTAAATGTAAGGCACAAAATGCACAAAATGCACATCATAATATTTTAATTAATAATATCGCGCAATGCGTGATGGTACTCCACTAGATAGAATAATAGAAAAGTCAAAGATTTTAATTGTTATATAAAAAATTTATTATAAAACATGACGTTGTTATAAGTTTATGACCCATGTAATGTAACACAAAAATTTTATTCTCATTTATTCTAATACACCGTTTAAATCATAATTTTTCAATATTTATAGAAAGATCGTCCTAAACGAGAATGAATTTTTTTAAAATACTAATTTAAGCATATATGACGTTGATTGGTTATGGCTATCCTGAAAAATCAACTATAGCCCACAGAAAAAAAACAAAGTGCACAGGGAGGTGCTTGTGGGTGGGCTGGTCCCACTCATTCAACAACTAGTTGCAATAAGGTGAGGGTGACAGCTAATTTATGCTGAAAATACAAATATTTGAAATTTTGAAAATAATTTATTTCGGGAAAAATAGATTTACAAAACTGCAAAAGAGTAGGCGAGGAAGGCAAAAGGAAGGAGCCTTGTATTTAATTAAGGTTGTGGATTTCAGGAATCTGTTAAGAATACGTGTCATCAATTCTAAAAATAAAGTATATTTTTTAAATATATTTATATGACAAATTCTTAGGAAAGACGGTCTTTCCATAATCCATAGACATATGGAAAGACGGGGTTGAATCGAAATTATAGAAAGGTAAAGAGTTTTAGTTGCAATATTAAAATTTTACTATGCAACATTTAGGAGGGATGGGTTTATGATCCGAATAATACAACCCGAAAATTTTATTTTGATTTCTTTAAATTTACAGTTTGAACCTTGGTTTTTCCATAACTTATGGAAAGACCGTCTTTCAAAAGACGGACTCTACATATATAGGAGAGAATGTTTTAAGTTATGATGGTATATATAAGCAGGAAACTTGAAAGCAGGGAAAATTGATGTTCATATTGCTATCAATTACAGTCAACAAATTTGATTCTTAGAGATATGGTGACGAGAATTGGGAAGTAATAGACAAAATGGCTGACCAGAATTTAATGGAAATTTTGCATGGGGAGTTGATGAAAACTAGGGCAGTAATGAAGATGGATTCTAAAAATAGTAACAAAACGGTCGGTAGACCGGCCAGAATTTTATGGCAGTTAGATTGGATTTAAATAAAATGGCATCACTTGGAATAAAGTAAGCACTGATTGCAAGGAAATTGAGGTGGCATGGATTTTTTGGTAGAAATTTTTTTTTTGGAGCGAATGACTCTTTGGCTTTGTCGTTTAGTTTTGCCTCTCCATTTTTCCCCCATATTTTTGTCCACTGAACTTACAAAACTAGTGATTTGTGATCATTCCGTTAGGTCAAACCGTAAACTTTTGGTCAAAAAGTCAATTTTAAGGATAAAATGGTCATTTGTCCCTTTTCTTTCTTTTTAAATTTTTCTTTAATGTTTTTCCCATATCCCTTTTCAGCCCATCAATTTCAACCCACATTTTCAGCCCACGTCCGTTTTCCCCTTCTCTCCCTCACTCAAACCCCTAACTCCTCCACACCACCACCTAGCCACTGACTCCACCACCCCACTTCACCTCGCCGCCGACAGCTCCAACTCCTTACCCCTTCTCCTTTACCTTCCGGCTCTCGACGGGACAACGACCGAAAGTAAATGGTGTCTAAATATGGGTACATCGCCTCCGACGTGGTGTACAGGTGGTTTCAAAAAGAAAAGGAAATGAATTCTGTGGATTCCGATGGTGAGGATTCTGATGGAGGGCGATTTGGTGAAGAGAGCCTTGACGGCTCTAATTCGGCCATCGTCTCACCAGCAGCGCCACCACGGCAGTTTTCAGCCGCGCCCTAGCCGCCTATCAGCGGTGTTGAATGAATTGTGAACATCCTCCGGAAAATGAGTATACTGGTGGTGTGGAGGTGGAGTTTGGCGACGGAACATGTTTTTGGTGTCTCTGGTCAACTAAACCCTCAAAATATTATTTTTTGCTCTGTAAATTTTTTTTGACATGAATTATATATGCTTAGAATAGATGGTGAGGCGGCGGAACTAGAGTTTCTGGAACTGGAGGTTCTAGTGGGGGAAGGGGGAGAGGAAGGGGGAAAGAAAAATAAAAATAAAAAGAATGGAAAATGAAAAGGAAAGGCAAAGGAAAAGGAAAAAAAAAGAAACAGAAACATGAGAAAAGTCAATTTTGCCCTTAAAATTGACGTTTTGACCTAATTTAAAGGTTTGACATGGCGGAATGGACACAAATCACCAGTTTTGTAAGTTTAGAGGCCAAAAGTATGGGGAAAAAGTGGATGGCCAAAAGTGAACGATGATGATAGTTTGAGAGCCAAAGAAGTCGTTTGCTCTCTTTTTTTCAAAAAAAAAAATGAGCAGGTTTTTTAGGGGGGGAAACAGAAAGTAAGCAAAATTGGGCTTGGAAAGCATTAAGCTTTCCACAGGATGAAAATGGAATGGGATGTAGGAATTTAAACCACATTATTGAAACTTTTTCAATTAAGTTGTGATGAAAATTTCAACAAGAGACAACCCTTTGTTCCCAATTAATCTGGGAATTACCAACTCAATGCAGGAACTCCAAGAATTACAAGAAAATTCTGGAAGTAAATCAATTAGCTGTGTCTAAAACACTGGTTATACATGGAAGGGGTAATGCTAATTTTTGGGACTCTAATTGGGGACACCATGGATCTTTTAGTGACATATGCAACCCAGTTTCCACCAGCATTCCAACTAATTGCTCCATTGCAGATTTCATCTCCAACCTGCCACTAATAAGTAACTTAATCCCTGCACACATCTTACAGTTCCTTCAGAATGCACAGATTCATGATAGAGATGATAGATTAATATGGAAGCCACAAATTTATATTAATGGGGTTTTCACTTTTAAATCTGCTTATGAATTGATCACAGAAACTGATTTGGCAATTCCTGTGCAGCATTTGTCGCATTTGGGATAGGCTCTCTGTATATTGGACATATCAAGGGATCTCCAGCATCCACAACTATTCAGTTAGGATTTGCATGAACAAGAAGGGAGACTTTGTAACAGCAAAGGTATCAACAGCAGTAGCCACCTCAAGCCTACATGCGGAGTTGTTAGCAATCATATACGAACTCTTACTTATTTCTTTATTCTTGAGTCAGGTTGTTCGAATGCAGTTTCCTTTTGTACTCACTCAACCCTCTAAATGCTCCATGGTTGGTATATGATCTTGTTTTCCAAATCAATTTATTGATTAACAACCTCAATTTGCAAAGTTTTCCAAATCAATTTTTCGTTTACATGTTTGTAAAACTTTGAAAATTTTCGATGCAATCCTACAATCCTATTATAAAAATTCAATCCCATACAGGATCCCGACTCTATAGACATTGAAATCACCCTCTCAGGCCGTCTCTATACCTGCAGTCCCTCCCCAGTGTTCTTTCAAAACAGACTACTACCTTCGCATATTGTATAGAGAAGAAAAAAATTTCCACCTATTTTGATAAGTGTACCCTTTAGGAACTACTGTGCTGAATTCAGTTATCGAAGGTTTGTTAAATTACAATAAAATCACTATTCATCTGTATCATCATGAACCCAGTGAATGAAATCATCATTAACTGAAATCCTGGGTTGTTGCCAGCCAACAAATTGATCAGATTCTAAATCATTTTCAACCAAAATCGACCAGAAGGTTGTATAAAAGCATTCCAGTGAACTCCAAAAGTTACAATCTACGGAGAGACTAAAGGTTGCATTTTGAACAAGTAAATTGCCAGAGAAGTAAAGTAGCCGTCGTCACTGTAACCCTTGAGAAAAAACGTTCCAATGGAGACTAACTGGATCCGAAAAGGACAAACTGTAATGACTGACCATTTTGTTCGTTAAACAATCCAAAGAATCGAGTTCAGTATCCTTTATACTTAAAAGAGTCTCAAAGGAAGAGGGACTGCCAGGTGAAGACTTTTCATAATGCTCCTAAAGATACCTGCAACTCCACATAAATCTTTTATCTACTAATGTACACTTATGCTGAAGCTCATGCATAGATCTCTTAGCATGTATACTAAAGAGTCCTGCTTAGGAGATTAATTTCAAGAATGTAACTCCAAGGGGAAAACTGTCGCGCATTTGGAAAAGGGTAATTTTACATTCAGGTGGAGCTTCTTTCAAAGTTCTTTTCAGCTTTACAGAGTAAGTATTTTCTTTTAACTTTATAAAAATGTTTCGATTATAAGAACAGAGCCAAATTGCCAACCAAATTCACCTTTTATAAAAGTTGCTTTCCAATAAGAAAGAAATAATAGCATCCAAGAATCTAGTTATATATTTAATTACAAACGACACTATAATATAGCATCCGTGACATTTTCCACCACAAAGAAAATTAGACCATCCTAAAAAATGAATATAATAAAAAAGGCAATGGAAAACAAGCGAGAAAGCTATGAGGTCTAATATATGAAATAATATGCTTGCCTGGTGCAAAGGATAGCTTTGAACTTCCTCGCAAGGTTCTGGGATCGAATCCTACGCTGAGTACTTTTCGAGCTAGGACTTGCTTCCCCATTACTTAAATGTGACGAGGTTACTGAGATTTGATCAGACGCTCAATTCTGGTCATTTGTTAGGCTGCAACATTTACTTCTTATTTAGACCAGGAAAACCAGCTTCTTTTGGCATTGGAGTCTGCCTTATATTCATCCTTTTTTTCTGTTTTCCATCCCCTGCTTCAGCGCTTCGAGCCTTTTCCTGCAAACAATTCAAACAATAATCAGTCCAAAACAAAAGCTCCAAACATCATCAAAAGGAATGCAGGAAAATAACAATTCCCCTTACTTGGTATCTGTAAGGCGACCATGCAGACTCCATCTCTGTCGGAACCCTTCCATGCCTTCCATGCCAGTAGCCAAAATCAAGCGCCTAAACATAACGAGAAAAAAAATATCTACATTGTAAGAGACTTCCGATGTCGAGATCATAAAAAGAGTTTGAAAAGTTCATTGCTTATGATTATCCTAACTGAGTTGTAATTTAACAGTTCAATGTTATGAAGTACTTACAAGAAAATTAGCTAAAACAAAAGGGTAAATCGTGTAAAACAAGAAGGCAATGATGAGCATAATGCACAAGGTGACCATAGAGTATCACCGCTAAACTAATATCTTTCTCAAATATAAGATATAAAAACTTTATTGGCACCCACAGAATGTCAAATATCCACTTAAGAACAACATATCTAAAAATCAGGCTGGAAGTACCTGTCCATCAGAGTAACTTCTGACTCTATCTGGGCAGCTCTTTCTGTGGCTTCTTTTAACGGCATTGACATCCCTAATTTACGCTCACTATCCTGCAGCCGCTGCCTTAGTTCTTTGTCCTGCACAGAAGAACGCTAAAAACCTCAATATTCTCATTCAATATATTGCAAAAACAATGAGCACTTAGTTAGTATCATCTCACCCTCCTCTCAGCGCATTCGCGATACAGAACAATCTCATCCTGACAGAAAGGTTCAATATCCTTTATCTGTAAGCCTACAAATCAAATGAAGTGATGAATACACAAGAAGTGCTGTAAAACACCTTAAAACAATGAATCCAAGACCCAACTTACATAGGAACAGGTTTCTCAAAATTCCATCACACATGTCCACACCTTCAAGCACGTGAGACGCAATTTCAGGGGGAATAATTGGTGATGGCGGCCCCAACATCAAGTCATCGCCTACTAGAATAGTTTCCTCCATGGTTGGCTGCGAATCCACTAAGATGCAAAAGTAACATATGACCGATTATACAAAATTATAGTTAATCAAGCAAGACGACAAATAACAAACCACAAACTAGAAACGCGGGGCATACCATGTCCACTTTGATGATTCTTGATAGTAAGTAAGCAATTTCATATGATGTTTTCAAGGAAAAACAGACAGAAAGAAAAGAAAAGAGAAAAGAGCATACCATCCATGATGTCGGTTTTGCAATTCCCTTGAACCTAAAGTGCAAATGGCAGCAACACTGAAGGCGGTGGAGGAGTGGCCGTGGAACAAGATTAACCTACAACCCAAATTCACATTTAAATTTGTACAAAACTGATGACTGTTTATTTGGGTCACTTTGGTACTCCTGTTGATTCTTATTTAGGTCTATTGTTAAACTTCCCCATGCCATCAATTACAGTACAGTAGGCAATCACAAAGTTTACCAAAAATTACCCAAATAAACCATTTTTAAAATGATATTGAAGAAGATAAAGTGGGATTATAACAGAAAAAAGAAGGGAAAAAACAGACAGGAAGATTTCGCCTACACTACCGCAATTAATGTCATCCGGAAATCCTAGATGTCAGTATATATTGGAGCTAATAAATGGAACTGATAATAACTCTCAATACATTTAACCTTACATCCCAAAGATTCAATTTTTTTCAGATTGAAGATGAAGACACTAATGAAACAAAGCAAAACTGTAGAATTAAGAAATGAAAGAACGGAGACTTGCAATCCAATTGGTATCGCCGGGGGAATCGTTGGGAATGCGAGGGAGAACGGTCAGGCCGTACGAAGAGAGTTTTACAGTTAAATCACTTTATTTGGCCTTTATTCTTTTTTAAAAAAATTAAGAAGGGAAAGAAACACCTTTGAAGGCGTGGTTCTGTATGCATATGAAAGTCTGGCAGAGCCCAAAACTGCTCTTTCTAGAGCGCCCTTCTTGTTCTCTGGATTGCACGGGTCACGATCCGCCATTAGAGCATTCTTATACAGCTTGTGGGGTGCAGATTCATGCTGTTAATGGTGTTTTGTTTTCTGAGAAGTTAATTTGCGGATTTGGACAAAGGTAGTCTTTTTCTGCATTGTCAAATTCAAATTTTGATTCAGTGATCAAGAATTTGTTGTCGTTTTTTGCATTTTCATATTCGGGTTTTTGTGGGTTCATAGATTTGATCGGATGAGATAGTAATGAGGAGTGAGAGCTGAATCTCTAATGGACTTATTGCAGTATAAGCGGTTGAGACTCTTAGGAATGCCTTTGAATTCTGTGGGATGCAAATGTTTTTCTTTGGTTGCCATTCTTTTGGTTGTTGGAGCTCTTGTTTTTCCTGCATTTTCTGGCTCTGGAGTATTAGGACGTAGCAAGTTCATGTCCATGCCTAGCTTTAATATAGAGTTTAATGTCCAAAAACAGAAGTTCTTAGAGGTTCCTCAGATAGTCTGGGGAATGAATAATCAGAAAATCGCATTCGCTAGAGCTTGTTTGACTGCTAAGTTACTGAATCGAACGCTCTTGATGCCGAGCTTGAGTGCATCACTGTTCTATAAAGAAGTTGATCTCTTGCAACCTGTTTCGTTTGATAAGGTCTTCCAGTCTGAAAAGTTTAATGCTTTATGTGAGGGGTTTGTCAAACTGGGTCGCTGTTCAGATGTCTCAAACCGAAGTGATGTAGTCGTGCTCCCAAAGGGAAGTGGTCGAAGGTGGACAGTTGAAAAGGATTTGGATCAGTTGAGACAGTTTAGTGAGCCTCCTTATGATGAATATGAGACGATTCGCATTGTAGGGAAGAACCCTTTTCTGTGGCATGATCACTGGTCAGTCAAGGAATATGCCAAGATTTTTGAGTGCTTAGTTTTGGTAGAAGAATTACTGCAAGAAGCCGATAAAGTTGTTGCCAAGATTAGAGAAGTAGGACAGCAAGAAAGACGCGGAAGGAAGCTGCCAATGATGGATCACGTTCCCTATGTGGCTGTTCATATGAGAATAGAAAAGGACTGGATGATCCATTGCAAGAAGTTGGAGCAACGGTTGAATATAAGCGAAATTTGCAGTAGTAAAGAGCAGATTCTCAAAAGAGTAGGAAACATCAAGGGTCTGAGTTCTCCAGTAGTTGTTTACCTTGCCGTTGCCGATAGCCTTCTTGAAGATAACACTATCTTGAGTGGTTGGAAAGAAGGGTTGCTTCCTTTTGAGAAGAAAAAGCTTGGCGTACTTGAGATCTACGAAAGGCATCCTTACCTTTTTCAGTCAGCTATAGACTATGAAGTTAGCCTGAGATCTGATGTATTCGTCGGGAACAGTTTTTCTACTTTTTCAAGCCTATTAGTTCTCGATAGAACCCAATGACTTATTAACCTGGGAGCTTCAAGCCATTGTGGCATTGATGTCCGGTGGCCCTCTTATGCATACAATATACAGGGAGATCTCGAAGGTCCTCAGTCATGGGCAACAAATATGTCAGACATGAGCTTGCAGACAATTAGTTACGGTACTAATCATGTCTCTTGCTGAATCCTTTAAATCTATGATAAAGTAAGCATGGTTTCTCTGAAGTTGCAGGGATCAGTCGAGAAGATTAGCTGGTAAAGTTACAAATTCATATTCTTTTGATACCAGTAAATGTGATTTCGCAAACATAACAATGTATAGTGTTGGATTACATGACTATGTAAGTCTAGGTTGAACACATGATTCATTTGATGTTCCTTTGTATACTCTTTAAAACATGAACCATGGTTTTCTTTCTTCTTAGATCCGAGCAAATTTGAAGTCATTGATCTGTATCACACATGAATTCGTAAGCTATTGGCATCTGAAAGCTTTTGATGAAGGGTCATGGCCTAAAATGACTGCTTATGTAACTATTTAATGCTTTCCATCTCTGTTTTATCCTTTAACAGTTTTCATTTCAAAGTGTGTTACTAATTGTTTTTTATTATATATCGTATTTAGGAAAGGCAAAGGATAATGTTGCGTACACCTGAAGAAAAAGATAATGACACCCTTATACAGCTGCATACCTTAGAGATTGAATGCAGACAAATATTGAAGAGATGGTACTTTAAGGTGAAAAAGATAAACTATTCGGGACAAGCATTCAGGAATTATGATTATATTTGCTCAATATGTTCTTGTCCTTGTTAAATGCTCTGACATTTTCATACAGTTTGGATTATAATGTTAAGGTGATTTTACTTTGCATTAGAAATACTGCCTCTGTTGCATCAGCCACTTCTGAGAAGGGTCTTGATCATTCTTTAGTAATTTCAGAGTTGGCATAATATGTATTACGAAATCAAGTTGCTAGACTTAAATTGACTTCATTTGCATGAACTCTCGAGTGAAATGTCACTGTCATGTTACGTTAATAATCTAGGAGCAAGCATTTATGCAACTCTGACTTAGCTTGATGTTGTCATTGGAAACTAAAAGTTTTAGTTTTAATTTTTCCGAGCATTCTACATTTTCGATAGCACTTTTCCAGTTGTGAATTTAACTTGTATTTGAAATAAAATGCACCTAAGATCTTGTAAATATGACAGGTCTGCTTGTTTGCACTTTCTTATTGGAGCTTTCGGTTTGCAAGCCTGTGTTCATTTCCCATACTGGCCTATGTTGGTTATATCCTGTACTGCTTCCCATCATTGTTTCAGTCGCATCACCTAAATGGTGTGCCTCTAATGTTTATTCTTTTATGGGCTACTTGTACACATGTCTTCAACATCATATTCATGCCGCTGAATAAGAATATTGAAAAGGTAATGTTAGGGTCAAACCTATATTCGTTCTATCTTTTCCTTTATAAGTTATATTAAGAAAACTATATATTTTCAGGACATGGCAACGTGGGAGGCTCTTGGTTTCTGGCACTATAATAAACCTGGCTTATTTCTACTTGCACAGTTTATTCCAGCAATATTACTTGCTGTGGGAAATATTGTCAATGGCAATGTGTTCTCATACTTGGTTGATGGTGATGGGCAACCTAAATATCGTAACCTTTATGCTCAAGGTAGGAAGGATTAGTGTCTAGATAAAGTCATTACATTGTAGTTCCCAAATGTATGATATTATTCTACATCTAAATTATGTTTTTTCGTGCATACTTCTTTCTTATTCCCCCATTATTCTATAACTTGTCCATGAACTAAATCAATTGTTCTATAAAGCCATTTCATTTGAATGATAGTTTGGCTGGTACAGTGCTAGACAAAAAATGGAAAATAAATGTGGCTATGCTTTGTAATAATTTAAAAGGCTGAATGGTGCATTGTCATGCAATTGTCAAGTGGTTACTTGTTCCAAACGCAATTCTACACAAATTTGTCTGTACAATATTTTCTTCATCACCCTTAAATTTGTCAAGTGATTGATGAAGATCCTTCTTTTAAACCCCAAGGTGAGAAGCTGGGCATAAATGATATGGATTGCGACACTGATGAGA
>JAULKM010000007.1:16339593-16354105 GCA_032355605.1 Rubia tinctorum
ACTGCAGTTCAAGACTGGGTTGATGTCCGTGATCAAGGTATCGGTTTATGCTTTGTTCATTTGGTGTAAGTGGTCATGGCTTCGAACTGAAGGCATTTTCTGTACTAATGTAAACATTTCTCGTCTCATAACTATATGATAGGAAGGGGTAAATGTGGTTTACGTTGTGTACTGCATCTGCATCAGTTCTTTTGTTCCTATTTCATATGGTCATTTGTTTAGTCTTGCTTACCTACCTCCACTGCTAAGATCATTCATCCTTTGCCTAAGGGATTTATCTTCTTCTACGCAACAATGTTTTTTGTTGGTACGGTTGACCCATTAGGGAACAAAAGCTGATGCAGTCTATTTGCATACTGTATTGTAGCTAATAAAAGAGAGTTAAGTACTCGACGACACTTACTAGTGTTTTTAAACAGGCAAAATTTAGTGCTGTGACTTTGTTTTCAACATTCAAGAAATAAATCTTAGTTTGAGATAGACTTTTTTTGTAAAACTCCATATAATCAAGGTAATGGGAGTTATTGCATTAATATTTACTGTGCACATTTTTGTTGATAAATGTTACTCCCTTAGTCCCAGTTGGTTTGAGTAGCTATGGGAATTTCAAAAGATAAGGAGATAGATTTAGTAGAATTTATTGTTTCACTATATATTTATTGCGCGTCGAATGAACTTGACTGGCTGAATTAATAAGTAATTTCATGAAAACCTTGAGTGTTGCAATTTTTAAGGTGCTAGGAACACCTATTTAAAGAAATCGGGCATTATTTGGGACTTATCAAAGTGCCACATTGCCATACCTTTTTGCAGTGATGGAGTATAATTATATAAATCACATAAATACACCGTTTATATAGTTATATTTTTAATTCTTAACCATATTATTTTAATTCATCCTCAACAGCTCAAATTTGATTCAAGTATGCTTAATTGAGCTTGAACTTTTAAATTATAAAAAATTAGTCAATGGTGCATTCTAACTCGATTTCTACCAGTGTAAATTGATTCTGGTTTCAACATAATAATACATGATACAAATATAGCACTAGATCCTAGAGATTTTCTTTATGTTCGAGGCACACACCAGTTTCAGTAGGGAAAATGTACCAAGCTGCAAACGCTAGTCTTTGTAGTTCTTGTGTACATGTTCTTGATTTCAAGGTCAGGCAATCACTTCCCCATCGTATCATTATAATCATTTTTTTGTAAATTAATAATTGGGCTGGTATTTATGCCAAACTCCCACCATCTAAAGTGGTATTCACTTAAAAAAGAGGGAACCTAGTTTCATCATAATAATATTTGATTCAGTTTTAACTCAAATTTGCTACTAGTTAATACTTGAGTTTGACTCAGTTTGACATAAAAGATGCAAACATGACTATTTTGGTTAATGATAAATAAATTGTATTTATATGAACTTGTACAAGTTACGTGAGTGTCCTTTCATCTTGATCACCTGCATTAGCCATCATCATTGTTATGTTATTGATTAAGCCAAAATTGACACAACTTTAAACTAAAAGAAACAGTGGAAAGAGGATATTCTATAATGACATCTCTATCCCCATCAGACAATTTGTCAGTTTTTGATTTATATGATTTCTTGTTAATTTTATAAATTAAGTTATTAAGGAATATAAAATCTTCCAACCGTAAGGTTTCTTTTTACTGTAAATTATTGGTATTAATTAGATAAGTCATGAAGGGATACACGATGTCTTATATCTAGGATATGAATTACTGAGGTTATCAGATTCTCTTTGCTAGATGGACGCCTCCAGATAGTAAAATTGTAATAAGAAAAGGTGATGAGATTCCTATAATTCTCAACCCGGCAATCAATGCATACTCTCAGGTCAGGTAGTCTTGAAACTGAATAAAGGATTCCCAGCTTAGTAAGCAAGAGGATAAGTGCGATCTTTTGATGACCGTAAATTGAAGGCATTAGTTTTTTAAAAATCTGTAGGATCTATCATTGAAAAAATGTGGAGAGAGTTATAGGCGTTAGATGTTGGATTCAAATCAAAACAAGTGGAGAAGTGTCATACATACTCTGATCATAAAGAAAAATCGTATAGAAAATTTATAAAGCAGTAATAAGAGCAGAAATTCTTTAAGATTTGGATTTTTGGTTGATTATATATGTAATGATGTTATTAGAAGTGGGAATTTGGAGAGAATGATGAGTGGAAACACAACAGTACAACCACATGAACAAGAAAGATGAGTTTGACGTATAGATTGTAATTCAGCATAGTGTTCAGTCAAGACATACTGTATCACTTATATTAAAATTATATGTCTTCCTGTATAGTTTCATATTCTAGTATGTTCAGGTCTTCTCCTACCACGTTTGATTTGTTTCAGTGGTTCTCTATTTTTTTTGATATCTTACTTGGGATTTCAGGTGTCTTTTACTTTCACATTGATGCTATCTAAGGTTTTTTTTTCATCTATGGGCTACTCTTACTTTGTTTTTAAAAGCAACGCTATCTATTCTTCCTAATCTAGTGTGTCAACTCATCCATATTAATATTCTTGTTTATATACTGGCATTTTTATTATATGTTCATATAGTCATCACCACTTTGATCTGTCTAGCATGGTTCCTCCATGTTTGGATTCTGTGTGTATCATATTTGAATGCTATATAGACGTGCTAGAATAAATAATGACCTTGTTAGAAGGAAAGTAAGTGTATACTTCTTACAAAAAAGACGAGAGGTTCATACTTGGGATATTTCTTGACAAACCTAGGAGATTCTTAGATGCACCAGTTTGGCATATGGAAAACAGAGATTTAGTGACTCAAATTAAAGAGGGAATTGGAAGATCTGAACGTGATTAGAAAATACATAAATGTAAGCATGAGAGTGTATTTTTAAAGAATATGATCATGAGATATGATCCCTGTAGCTGACCCCCTTGTAATGGGATAATTTTAGACTTTCAGTTACTGCTGTAGTTGGGTAATGCGTAAAGTGAGGTTAACAAACTATTTCATTAAATATATAAGTTTTTATAAATGAAAGTTTATGATGGGTATGACTAATTAAGTTTTCATAATGTACTGGATGCTTAGTTGTTAAAAATGTGCAGTTCAGTCTCTTGCGTACTCTAAATTTGGCCTCTGCTACTGTTGATGAATTTTGCAGCAAAAATTAGCAAAACGGGAGGGTGGAGGCATTGATAGAAGCCAGGACATCGCACGCTTACAGGAGTTCTACAAGAGGTACCGAGAAAAAAATGACGCAGACAAGCTCCGGGATGAGGAAATGAAGCTGAGAGAGTCAGGTGTTTTCAGTGGCAACCTTGAAGAGTATGTTTATATTAGCTTACTGCTTTTTCTTACTAAGACAGGCTATGTGCTAGATGTCAGATGCTGTATTTGGTTTCTGTGCCCTCTGGCTGGCTCAAAATCTTTAACTTGTTACTGCTTTTATAATCTTTATGTGCTTGGAATGGCATGTTTTTTGCCTTTTTTACCCTTAAGAATGTAATCATGATGTTTGTCTTGTTATAGTTCTGTGCATTGCTTGTCTTATACAGGTCAAATTATTTTCCTGTAATTACAGTAGCACATTGTTGTAGAGATTTCAGTGGCACTCTGCAAGTGTCTTTTGGACTCTCTTATTGTTGATTTGATTAGTTATATGCACAGGTTCTGTGCTTTGAGGTTTTGGGTCGGACTGCTTTGATTTGAAGAAGAAATTGTCATGCTATTACTAATTTTGCTAGTTACTGTTAATCTACCTCCTCATTATTAATTTAACATCTATTATCAATGATGATTAGGTTGGAGCGTAGAACTGTTAAAAGGAAAATGGTTTTTGCAACCCTTAAAGTGTTGGGGACTGTTCTGGATCAGCTGACAAAGGAAGTTTCTCCCGAAGAAGCAGACAGATTGATTTCTGAAGAGGTCTGTGATATTCGTGCTTTGCATTTTTTGTTTTTATTTTGCATTTGGAGGTGTATCTGTGGCTTTTAGCCCGTGGCTTAATGTATTAAACTTGTATGCTTGTTTTATGTACGATGATAATGTGTTTTTGGCCTGAGTTTTGCAATAACAGGCTTACGTGGTATGGAATCCGGTGGTTACGGCTAGATCTGGGTCGATCATTTCCATATTGTAAATGGGTTTAGTTGTGGGGAGACCACCTTGAGAGTTTAACTTTTTTAAATGACCACATAAGCACGTTTTGAGGTATAAAGTCACTGTACATGACCCAGTTAAACTTTCTGTAATATTGCTGACGTGGATGGTCACAGACCATGATCTTTAGGGATGGATAAGGTGTGGGGTTCTGTGGGTTTCTGGTTTTACAAACCCGAATGTGGGATGGGTTTGGTTAGTATTATATGGTTTTGGGCAGTACTATTAGTCCCCGTGACTGGGTTGGGATGGGTTTGGGTATTTCATTATGGGCAACAGGTACCCAGATATCATAGTAAATAGTTATTAATGTAAGGGTATGCGTATTTTACAAAGTAATTAAACATTGCATGCATACATACATGCCCTCTCTGTGTTGTACATGCATCCCCATACTGTCGTTCATGTACACATTGACTGTGATTGGCATATTCTCAAACAGTATTTTTGTGCACAGAATGCCTTTTTTACCTTTTTTTCTCCTACCTCAACAAAAGGGGTCAGAAATATTAAAGACAAAATGTTAGCTATTAGGGTTTAGTTTTGGGATCATTAACGTGAGAACGCGGTTAAAAAGTTGAACATGTCTTTACTGGCTTCTTGTGTATTTTTCTGTGGAGCTGTTGGTTTAGGCCTTTAGGGTAGTGATATGTTTGATTGGTGGTGTTTGGTTAATGGGCTAGAGAATGACTCCCAAGTTTTTGGGGGAATCCTCTATCGCCACGTACTCCTTGGGTTTGAACTCCAAAGGACCCAAACCCATTTATGTTGTGATTCTTACCCACAAACCAAATGCCTTTTTATAAGCTTCTCATGCAATTTGCTTACAACCCATTGTTTGAACCACTCCACGGGGCTGCGTATTTTTTTGACATTCCCTTGGATTAGAGGTTTGTAGAGCCTACTTTGATAAATTTTGTTTGTAAAACCACTCACTTTCCTCTTAGAACACGTTGAACTTATTATCCACGGGTATATGGAGTTTAGGATTTTGCATAATGTCCCTAGTAACATTAAGTAGGAACGAACCTGAGGGTCTTGAATTATAACCATAGAATCGGGGTTACTGTGTTCAACTTCTGCAAATATTTTATTTAAGACTTGTGTTTGTTCTACTTTTCAGCTGAAACATGTTATGGAATCAGATGCAGCTATGAGTGATGATCTCGTTGCATATAATATTATTCCCTTGGATGCCCCTACGACAACAAATGCTATCGTGTCTTTTCCGGAGGTTGTATGCTAGTTTTTTTGTCACTTTGCAATTTTCTCTTCTTGTTTGCATGTAATTATTGTCTCTATCTAGTGCAGGTACATGCAGCAACTTCTGGCTTAAAGTATTTTAGGGGTCTACCAAAATTGCCTGTGGATTTTCCCATACCTCCTACTAGGAACGCAGACATGTTTGATTTTCTACACCATTCTTTTGGCTTTCAGGTAGTTTCATTCTCTTCAACAACTTCCTATCTTGCATGTTGTGGTGATGATTTTATATAGTTTCTTTCAGAACACTCTTTGTGGTGTTCTAAGTCTATCAGTCATTGCTTAATGTTGCTGTGTTTGTTGTGCATATGTGTGATCTTGATTACATTGTCAGATTGTTAATTCTTAGATTCACTTTCTTGCTTTTATTTTAACTGCAGAAGTATTACTCCATCTTTCCCCTCTAAGTTTGTCTCACTCCCAAATTCAAGGAGATTGAGAAAACTAAATAGCATTAAATTATGTATAAGTGGGTGGATAATGAGTGGGACTGTGGGGGGGGGGGGGGGATTAAACGAGAATAAAAATATTTGTAAGTGAGTGAAGAATGAGTGGAAGTGAGAATGAAATTAAATTTTGTTACAACGTATTATTGGAAAAGTTGGGCCTTTTGAATAGTCTAAAAGCATACCAAAAAAGAAAAAAGATTGTTGATAAGACAATGACAGGACACCCAGTTGGGCTAGTAAGACAGTCTAAGAGGCACAGTGGAAGTATTTCAGTTTCTTCTTGTTGTGGAAGTATATCAGGCTTTATGTTTGAGATAGTTTATTGGCAGTTCGGTCCATTTTGCTTCGTTTTCTATACTCACCCCAAGACTTTGTGTTTTTTTTGGTATACTTCATTTTGCCTACCCTTTTTGTTTTGTGTTCTTCACCCGAAAGAGTACAGGCACAACTCCTAACTTTCGAATTGCTCTCGCCTGATACATATCTTATCAAATGATTCCTCTTTTCAAATACATCACTTAATGTAACCTATCAAGTGAAAGATATGGTCTTTACCTCCTTGGCCTTTAAAGAAAACAAGGAAGCATTACTCGATAAAAATAGATGAAAAACGTATTTTTGTGTGAGTGAAGATGCCTTAAACCATGTTTTCTGGTATCAGACCTAATGGACTAAAGTGAATCTGGGGTTGGTTTTTTAATGGAGTAATCATGGAAGTTTTATGTGATTTTTAAATTTATTTTTCTGCTTGTATCATTAAAGATGTGTGGTAAATCTCCACAAGTTCATATGGGGTTGGCTTTTGGATAAAGTTATCATGGAAGTTTCTTGTAAACTTTTAGTTTTTCTGCTTGCTCGTATGATGTAATGTGTGCGGTCTGTCTCCACACTATTGCTCATGTTGTGGTTATTAGAGCAAAACAAATTTCGTGTGCTGTTAGACCAACCTAAGAGTTTTTTTGTAGTTTTCAGTGGGCTCTAGTGTTTGTTTTATATAACATGCTTTCTTGATGGTAAGATTATGATTTGCGAGGGCTGGAGTTATCTGGGGTCTCTGTTGGTTGGGATTGTGTTCTCTTGTATCTCAACTTCCATTTTTTTTACTATGTTAACGTGCACTGACAGTTTGTTTTTTATTCTTACCTGTCATTTACTGACTGCCTTTTCTTTTTATTGATTTGTTAATTCTATTTGTTTCATGATCTTTGCAGAAAGATAATGTTTCTAATCAACGCGAGCATGTGGTGCTTCTTCTTGCGAATGAACAAAGTAGGCTACGCGCTTTTGAGCCGGTAAGATCCTCTAAAAGCTGTCTTGGTTTGTTGGGTAGATTAGTTCTTTTCAATGTTTTGTTTCCATAAAGATAGAAATCATCAACTTTACTTTCCCAGCAAGCAAGCAGAGTCATTTCTGCAAACAAATGGTTTTCTTTTAAGGATTTGTTTGAAAGCTTTAATAGCTTGCCTTAGTCTGCTGCATGACTTGATGAAATTTATAATGGAGAAAAACAATTGAGAAGAAAGGCTGCTGTCAGTGAAACTGTGTTTTTCTAAATAGGTTTGTTTTCCCTCTGTCCCATCCAATGTTGTCTTACTAACTTTCACCTTGAAATTCCATTGATATGTAGGTAATAATAGATCCAGAAAACTTTATATGTGGGGGATTTGTATGTGGGGAGGTGAGGGCCCAATAAATTTTTTACAAGTGTCAAAATTCAAGTTATAGTTAAAGGGAGAAAAACAAGGATGCACTTAATTACAAATTTTAATGACACTTGTCAAAACTTCATTGGGCCCTCACCTCCCAACATACATATCCCCCACCTATAAAATTTTCTAGAATAGATCATGTGGGATCTTTTTGAAGATGTTAATGGTCAAACATATTCATGGGAGAATGTGATGAAACAAGAACGAACCACTATCAACATACTCTTAAACTAAAGAATGAACCTTTAATGGATATTTGTTATATGTATTCCAAAATGATTATCTACTTCTTCTGAAGAATTTTTGTGATATGATCTTTAGCATGCCTGGCTACTTAATATTATTATATATGGAAGCAAACAAAAACAAACACTGTCAGTAAAATTGAGGCTATACCTTCAGGTAGTTGATCCTATCAGCATAGATTTTAAAACTTCCTTTGGATATCGTAGGATGTATTCTTTTTGGTGATCTATTCTTCTCTAAGCAATATATGAACTGATTTATGACTATCTTGTGTGAGGGTCTGTTTGTGCCCCCTACCCTACCCCTTCTTATTTGCATTGGCTCTATTTGATTTTCTCTGACATCTATTGATATTTAGTTTTCGGTTTGATGTAGAGGATTTTCCGACTATTCATTGTCTTTCAGTTGTGTATTTTTGGCCTTGTTTACAATTTAGGCGATGTTTTCTCTTACGTTAAAAGTATTTGATGGTTACTGTCAATTCTTTTGCCTGATACAAATATATTATATGTTAGGCAGTTGCTCTAGGATTTTTTTCCAGCTAATCTGTTTAATACAATTTTCTCAGCTTCTGGAGGAAGCTGCAATTCATGAAGTGTTTATGAAGTCCCTTGAGAATTACATTAACTGGTGTAAATATCTTGCCATTTTACCAGTATGGAGCAAGTAAGTTAAATTCACAAGCACATTTCACAACTTTAAAACTTCTGATGTGTATTAAAGTACTTTAATGTTAAACACAGAGAGAATTATATTATATACATAATGATGGGTATTTGTTAATTTCTGTTTTTGCAGTCTGGAAGCTGTGAGCAAGGAGAAGAAGTTGTTGTTTATTTCTTTGTATTTTTTGATCTGGGGTGAAGCCTCCAATGTTCGATTCCTGCCAGAATGCTTGTGCTATATATTCCATCATGTAAGTTAATATTTAACTGGGGTGCTACAGCGAACCTTAAAATTTATGCATCTCATGATTGTCTTGTCACGGGTCTCTTCTTTTAACAGTTAATCCCCCCTCCCCCCTATCCCACACACACACACAAGTTAGAACTGATGAGCAAGTCACCTTTTCCCTGGGCTCGTGTTTGGTGAGTAGGAATTTGTTTTGTTCTCACCCCTTTTTTTTTTCTCGTGTATTCGTTTTCTTTCCCATGGTTTGAGTTCAATATTAATTTCTTTTCTATGTTTTTCTTCCACATGACTTGTTGCTATGCCTGGTTGTCTGCTGACTGATTTTTCTCTTTTTCTTTAAATTGCTATGATGAAACAGATGGGACGGGAACTCGAAGAAATATTATGCCAGCCAGTTGCACAGCCTGCAAATAGTTGTGTTTCTGAGAATGGTGTTTCATTTCTTGATCAAGTAATCCGTCCTCTGTATGATGTTGTTGCTGCGGTATGTCCGTGTTTATGTTTTTTTTTCTCCTCTCTTGTTTTATCTCATAGATACATTAATAAAAAGCTTCATTTTAAAAGAAATAGTCGTTTCACTGACAAAACAATTGTCAATAATATTGTGGACGAGGAAGGATATTCTGGTGGGCTTACATCTCCTATACACATTAACATTTATTTATATTTATATTTTCTTTCAAAACATGAATTTTAGATGAAAGATTAGTATCCATCCACTTCAGTCAATGCCTTTCCCCTGGCCTTCTCCTTCTTCAAATTGATAAGTGAAGCAGCAGTCTTAGTTAATTTTAATAGAAGTATTTGTATTTTGTAATGAGAAAAACTGCTTAATGGTTCAAGCACATTGAGCTCTCTTGTTTGTAGAATTGGACATTGATCAGAATTTAGATCCGAATGAACAGTATAATTGTAATGAAGAACTCTTTATTTTTTATTTTGATGAACCTAGACCAAATGCTAAGGATTGAGATTGGGTTGTGGAAAGGTCCAGGGGATTTTTCAGGCATGTCATTATCTGGCTGTAGCACTCCATTTTTGGAGTTACAATATACTAGATTGTTTCTGTACAGGACAGAAATATTCTGTATGACTATTCGTACTGATGACTATAAAAGGTTATTAAGTCCAAGATATATAAACACGCGCTGTTCTTTACGTGCATTGGTTCTGATCGACAGGAAGCTCAGAGCAATAATAATGGACGAGCACCGCATTCTGCCTGGCGAAATTATGATGATTTCAATGAATATTTCTGGTAAGCTCGACAAATTCTTCTTCTTATCATTAATCTGATTATGAATATAAATATTTTAAATTTAAAGTACCATGTTCCACTTAACGTTTTTGAAGGTCTCTCCGTTGCTTTGAGCTTAGCTGGCCATGGCGCAGGAGTTCTTCATTCTTCCTGAAGCCTGCCCCTACGTCAAAGGTGTGTGGTACTACTGCTCATCAGTTGGCTATTTGCGTTCTATTGTTTGGTATTATGAAGCCCAAACCAATAATAATGGTATTGATATCACAAAATCATGATGACTTCGTATGCTGCTTGATGTGGCATCCATTAATAAGCAAGATTTTCATAAAGTATTTACGATAATCACATCAACGATTAATCTGCCATAGCCACTCTCTTCTCTCACTACCAAACAAAATTCTTACTGTTACTAAATTCAGTGAAATCATGATACTAGGATGGATTGGCAATTTGTAGCTTTAGCAATGTAATTGTAAATTTTTAATTGGATTATTTATGCTAATACATTAAATTTGGCCACACAATTGTCCATGGAATAGTCTGCTATTGAATGTGCTTTTATTGAACCTCTTTAAGTTTGGACTCTCATTCACAGGTTAACACAGGACAACTCATAGTAATCTTTATAATTTATATACTTCTTATATATTTCTTAAATGTTATACTCTTATATTTATTCAATGTGACGGATTACATCACACTATAAAGGGTTTTTGGGTAATGAAACTTTAAACCTATTTTGTTGAGATTGACAAGGAAACATAGAAGTTAGGCTTTTGAGTTGCGGGTCATATCTGATTTCTTTTTAATTCTGTTATAACTTGAATTTCGTCAATGAAGTTATGTAACTAAATTTAGCCGCATCAGCTTGAGGTTTGAAATGTTTGGAATTGTCACACCCTTTCTACCATTGAATTTAAGCATAAACCTTTTTTCCAAACAGGGTTGCGTTGTAAGGACTATTCCTTGTGCATTAACTCTGATCTTGGTCCACTATTTGAGTTTTTCTGGATAGTTTATCAATTTCTCTCTGGTTCCCCTGCAATGCATCTGTTGTTAAAACATGCTCATGTTTCATGATTTGATTTTGGCTGCAATGAAAAATGGTTTCTTCATTGAAATTCCTCCACCGGTCTTTCAGTTTGTATCCTCTTACAACTCAAAACGGTTCTTGCAAAAGTTTCTTGTCTGAGGATTCTTAAGGTTGCTTTTGCTGGTAGATATGTTATTGAACAACTCAGGTGTGAACGTGGTTGTATAGATTACAATTGGCTCTGTGTTTTCCGTAATTTGCTATCAATTCCAAACTGTACCCTACTCTGTGTTGGGTTATTGTTGTAACTCATATTTGTGTGCTCTCTCTGTTGGGCCAGAGTGTTATAAAATCTGGAGGAAGTAAACGCCATGGAAAAACATCTTTTGTGGAGCACAGGACTTTTCTTCATCTCTATCATAGCTTTCACCGCCTCTGGATTTTTCTCATTATGATGTTTCAGGTGAATGACGCAAACTCTATTATCTGATTCATCATTAATAAGTGACCTACTTTACCTTTTGATTTTCATGTATTGTTTATAATTTATTTAGTTTACATATATCATGTTTGAAATTTACGAGGTCTTCTTCTTTATAATGGATTTTGTACATGTGTGAGGCAGATTTCTTGCCTCTCTCTAGCGTGTAATTTTTTATTTGCTTGTATTGTCTGATCAATAATTTTCTGCGTGATCTATCATTGTTAGCTGTCCTTTCTAATTGACTCTTCATCCACTCCACCAAAACTCTCCATGGACCCTAGGCATGCATGAGCTACCTTGCAATAGGCCAGCCCATATATTCTCCCTATGCCCGTCATTTTTCTGATTGAACAGTATCACGAGATATACTTTTCATAGTGGGTTAACAGGTTGAGACTAAGGGTGAGGGCAATGGGGGTTTTTTAATGGTTAGGAAACCACTAAACCACAAATCCCCACAATGGATGTTTTAATATGGTTTCTTAATTAAGAAACCGGTGTGTGGTTGCAAGAATAAGGAACCGCTATGGAAACCGGTCCTGAGCCTCCGCGGGCCCTTTTTTGCACCCAACAAATCAATATTTTGGTTTTCGATTTGTAATGATTGGCTAGACTAAATCAATATTTTAGTATTTAAGTATTTGTTGTAATTTTCATAGTCGTAATAATTGGTCGTTGTAGATGTCATGTTTTTCAATGTTGAGTTTTAAAAATTCAATTTGTCTCATTTTTAAATTTTAAATCATAAAATATTTGATAATTTTTTAGAAAACGTAGGTACACTTCAAAAACGAAAATGTATTATTAAATTTAACATTTCATTTTTTTGTGTGGACAAATTTATTTAAATTAAATATTAAAGGTAAAATTAGTGATAGATAAAATCAAGTGGGACCCATGAATAGTAGAGGGAGTGGTTTTTACCATTGTGGAAGAGAAAATTGAATGGTTTTTAGATAGTGGGTTTTGTTGCGGTGGAAGAGAGGATTGTGAGTTATATTATATTTAATTGGAAGAAACCACATTTCCCATGCTCTAAGGCATAGTTGTAGTTTGTATATGCCATTTCAAGTCTTTTTTTTTGTGTTAGGATTCTAGTCAGGTTTTTTGGTCCATCCTTGTAAGAAAACTAGAAATAGTAGGAGAAGATGGCATGATACTTCATAAATCTGTAAGATATAGAGAAAATATGATTGAGCATCAGAGCAATGTTTGTGCCATGCTTGTTAGTTTTTAAAACTGGCTTCAGTTAACCAACTGATTGTCACCGGCCTTCTCGTTTTTGGTCTTCTGTTGGGTAAAAACTGCTAGGTAACTTTATGTAATCTCTCTCTCTCTCTCTGCAATGTAGGGGCTTGCTGTTATTGGATTTAACAATGGAAGATTGGACTCTAAAACTTTACGGGAACTTCTCAGCCTGGGTCCAACTTATGCTGGGATGAAGTTTATTCAGAGTTAGTTGCTATACTATTCTAAAGTTCTTACTTGATGCTGTTGAGTAGTTTGACTGTGAAAACTATTCTGAAAGATGAGTAGGTCCATGTCTTTGAGCTACCCCTATTAGTCATTCAAATATTGTATGTTTCATTTTGCAACTATAGAAGAGTGATAATATAAAATGATACCTCATATATGCATGCTATTAAACTATTGAGCCATATGATGAAGTTAAGGGAAGGAGTAACTGAAAGAAGTTCAAGAAAAGTGTCAGTGTTAAGGATAATCAATTTAGATTCATACTAGGTAGATTCAAAATTGAAGTTATGCATTAAATAAGAAATTTATGTAAAGACTATCAAGAGAACAAGCAAGATTTACATATACTACTTCCATTTCATCTGATTGTCCTACGCAGGAGGATTTTCATGTAGTTTAAGAAAAGTATTAACAAAAGGCAAAAGTAATAGTAGTGTCGGGTGGATGAGGTAGAATAGAGAATGAATTAAGTTTTATAAAATAATTTGTTAAAAGTTGCTAAAATAGGAAAAAAAAAGCAAAATGAAACACTCAAAGGTCAGTTTAATATTGGCCCTAAACCTACACCAAAGGGAGTTGTTTAATAATGGCTCTAAACCTACACCAAAGGGGAGTTGTTTAACATTGGCCCTGAAAAAGTCTACGACCACGTAGACAGAATTTGGCTAGTATTATAAATGAAAAGGGTAGGTTGTAACATAATGTAAGCTATTAGTAAATGATGAGATTTCTAATCATTTAACGGAAACAAAGTAGGCTACTTACAGATAATATAGTTTTCATTGATGCTATACGTGATGGTATAAATGCAAACACGAATACTAGTGAGAATCATTCGGATTATAATGTAAGCTACTAGTAGAACCAAAACGTAATGCATGCAAGGTCACTTAAAAAAACTAGATTTCACGGTAGATTTTTTTAGTGAGTATGAATTAATTACTCTATAAATCTTAGGGTTGACAATATAACTTGTTAATATTGTATTAACTCTTAGATATTCGTGAGCTTTCTATTTTTTTCTGTATTTGTTTTACTTACTTTTTAGAAATCTATAAAACTTGTACTATCTATGTCCTTTGTAAGCTTCACCTTTTGACTTATTAAAAAGTGTTTAGGTAGCTTTGTTCAAATATTTTTCTTAATATATTGATAATAATGTTATCACGTGGGATCTTGTTGGATTGGTCGTAATATATAATTTTTGAACATCAATTAATTTTTTTAAAGATATACACAATTAGAGAATATGCAAATGGGATACACTAAGGGAATACATCTTGTGAATGCTTTCTTACTTTAGCGAAAAAAAGGGCTTAAAGTTGGTTCTTGCTGTAGACCTATGTATTAGTTGGGAAGTCAATGAACATGTATTAGTCTTCATACATATATCCTGTTTTTTTCCTGAGTATCACACTTGGTTTTAAAATGCGGTCGCATCGGACTGCATAATGCGTGATGCGACACGATGCGGTGGGTGGGCGCATCGGAGATGTGATGCACCACGATCTCCAGGATGCGGA
>JAULKM010000007.1:16379802-16395093 GCA_032355605.1 Rubia tinctorum
TCGGATATATTTGCTTGCATCTTAGCTTTTCTACCCACTGGGTGGGGTATTCTCTGTGTAAGTATCTTATATTCATACAGTATCCACATACCAATCAAATTATCCAATTAATATCTTATCCTATTTATCTTTATTGCTCTGTGCTTTAGTAATTAATTTATGGATTTCGGGAGACTTGAGGAACCTGAAATGAATATACTTGATTTGAAACGCCCTAGTGGCTCAACCATATTAACACGGCTATACTTATGAATAGTTTGAGCTGGGCTTGGTGATTGGTGATGTGTAGGAAACATCATGGTTGGGTGAACATGAGGAAGTTTGTAAAGCATGGTTCTGGTCTTATGTGTGTGATAACTTTCAAAATGTTACTTTTTTTCCTTGGGAGGCACTTTTTGCTTCATTCTGTTATAAGAGTTTTTTTAACTGAGAATAGACTAAAAGGGTCAGTGTCTTTTCCCTTGATTTGACAATCATATCTTCCTTTTTTTTTTCTTTTATAAGATGTGGGAAAATATGCTTTTAATGACAGCATGTTCTATTTTACCATCTTGTTTTCAGTTTATTTATTTATCTTATGTTCAAGAACCTACAACTGAGTATGCATAATATGAACTGAAATGAGTCCTCTTCGTGTTCAATATGATTTGATTTTGCCAACTCAACTTTGGTATCGTGTTTTCAGATTGCTTCAGCTTGGAAGCCTGTGGTAAAGAAGATGGGGTTGTGGAAGTCGGTCCGATCAATAGGCCGATTATACGATGCTGGAATGGGAATGCTTATTTTCATCCCAATTGCGCTCTTCTCATGGTTCCCATTCATTTCAACATTCCAAACTCGACTCATGTTCAACCAAGCTTTCAGCAGAGGTCTAGAGATATCCCTAATTCTTGCGGGAAACAATCCGAATTCAGGACTGTGATACTTACCAGCTTTGTTCCTGTATTTGTACATATTGGAGGTTCTCTGTGGTTCCTCCCACTTTTGTGTAGCTACCTCAGATATTAATTTAATTTCTTGTAAATTTTAGTTAGAATTTGATTTGGTTGTGGGAATTCGTATCTATTGTTCAGGGATAGCAGAGCCTTGAATGTCTTGATTTTGACCCTACAACTTTTGAGTGTTTGATATCTTGATAGCAGCGTGAGTATCTATATTTCTTCAGAGAAAATCGTTTGTTGTTTACTTTTTGGTCCATACAAATCAAGTGTTGATCTTAAACATTCAAAAGTCTGCATCATTACCACAAGTAGTAAAAAGGAGGAGAAACTAATATCCTTCGCCACTATTGTGTCATGATCAATACATGGTGGTTTTTTTTAAAAATCCTTCGAACTTATTCCATTATTTTTTCCGTTTATTAAAGAAGTCAGAGGCTTATTTAATTTCCATTTTTGGGGAAATGAAATCATGTGCCTTCTATTGAATGATTTCACTCGCATTTCGTAGAACGCCTTCAATTCCCTCTTTTTCTATAAGTTTTTGGAGAAAAGTGCATATATAAGTCTACATAATTCACTTAGGGGCCGTTTGGTTCAAACAGAGAAAAGGAAAGGAATAGAAAGGAAAGAAATAACCCTGATTTTAAAAAAAAATCAGTTTTGTTTAGTTATGAAAAGAGAATCGAATTCTCTCTCATTCCTTTTGTTACTGTTTGGCTCACACTGGGAAATAAATATTAATTTTTAGCATTATTTATAAAATAACATATATAAGTTTAAATTATGTGGTATGTGATTAAAAAAACATAAATTTATTTATAATTATATGTTAAAAAAATCACACGCGTAAATCTTTTAAGAATGGACGTCCCAATGACTATAAATATTGAATTCAATGTTTTTTCAAAAAACATAAAATCGATGCAAATCTAAAATATTACATAATGTATGATATCCACCAACATAATATTTATCTAATAAAATAGTTAAAATTAAAAAAAATGAAACATTAATTCTTCAACATGAAAAACTATATGCCCCCTAAATATCACAACCACCACCAGAAGTATTAGAACAAAGTAAAGACTTCACATATTGCATTTTCAGCTAAGTAGGACAGCTAAAAAAGATATTCAATCAATTTGGCTGGGTTGTAAGAATGTTTGCTGCTTCCATCGCCTCAGTTGGTGATAAGCCATCTAATTCAAGTAACTCCCCAAAACATTGTTACACTTATCAGCCGTGTCTTGCTCACGATTATCAGCACAAACCCAAACCTAGCCATTGTCGAAAGATGGTCATTCATATCTTTTATAAAATGTTGTAAGCTTGCGAGTTCCGAGCTGCTAGAACTCCCAGTCACCTTTGCACTTTTCCTCTTTTTAGAAGTCTTCTCTATTTTAGCTTTCTTCAATGGAGGAGTGGGCTCAATAGTTTGAGACTCACCATTATCACCACTCGACTCAATGTCAACTTGCACACTTTTCTCCTTTTCCATGTCCCCTACAGAATCTTCAAATCCCTCACCAGATAAAAAGGAACAAAAGAAACTGATTTTTTAAAAATGATTTCCTATTCAGAAGAACTACGTTTGAGGTTTAACAAGGCATACATTGATCACGTTAATCTCCCTAGCTGTTAAAAGTCCTTCACCAAGATAGCAAGCAACAACTCACATCATAGGAAACCCAGGAGGAAAACACAATACTCAGGTCCAAAGAGATGCACATTGATTGACAAAACTATCACATGGAAACAGGATATCCACATATTCCTCTGTAAACTTTGTCCACAATTTTAACCAAACTATCACAACATATTCTTTTGTAAATTTTGTCTAGAATTCGAACCAAACTATCACAGGTCCAAAGAGATGCACGTTGATTAGAATAGATTTTGTCAACACTTTTTATACTTTGAGAAAAGAACCAAACACAATTTGGAAAACGAGACAAACCCTACCTACTACCTCGCGTCTTATTCACCGGAAAATAGGTAGCATTCAAATTAGACTAGAACTTCTTCTCCGAGCAGTTTAACGACAAAAACAAAGGAATAAATGGACAAAATCGTCTATAAAAACAGGGTGTAGACAAAATCTCTATGAAAAAAGAGTGAGTATTTACTCAATAATACGATGTAGATACCTGATTTTTAGAGTTTGTGACAGAAATTTTGTCTTAGAGATGAGAAAATAGAGCTCGGGTAACCTGACCATGGACGGCGATGGTAAAGGTGAAGGTTTTATGAAGAAGAAAGGCTGAAAAACCAACTAAGAGAATCAACATCCCTGATTCCCTTTCCCTTTCCCTTTCCCTTTCCCTTTCCTGATTCACCCCAACCAAACGCCCCTTAAGTGTAAATGTAACCTTTTGGTAATTGAAACACCTATTGGAAAAGATCATTATCCGTCTCCATTAAAATTTGAATGCCCTCTTGTATTTCCTCATCTTGAAGTAATGTACCTCTTTCATCTCGTATCCGTGTACCCATAAGGAATTCTCGTGTTTTTTTTGGCCTGTCTATGTGAGTATGTCCTCAAAGAGAAATGGAACACCTCTTTATTGGGACCATACACAATATCCGAGCCTCTTGAAGCATTATGACATTGAATATATTCATCAATAAAATGTTTAAGATCTTCATTATTCCTTATCGGACACCTTTGACAAGGATGACTGATAACTCCACATCTACAAAAAAAATTATACAGTCTTTCATACCTAACTTCTAGCTAGATTCTAGTGTCATCCATCAAATCTAAATGAAAACCCAAAATAAGTGGTGTACTGAAAACTATCGATAGCATAGCACAAAGGAATTTCAAATTCATCTGAGGTCAAACATCAATATCTTCGTTAATTACATCTCTTTACATATTTTCTATCTTGATGGTCGCTCTTGGAGTAAAGCCCTTGGTGGGTATCCCATGAATCAGAACATGCATTTTGATCTTCTCCACCTTGATGCGTCTCATCAAAATTCCCATTTCCCACCTTTTGAAGGCCTACAAACCTGCTGTCATTGAATATGGGCTCATATGAAGCACAACTAATACCTCCCCTTTCATTTGAAACTTCATCACATAGAAATTTTTGTACTAATGCATCACAAATGCGCTAATGCTCCAAAACTTTGCAAAGTAGTGATTCAATCTCTCCACACTAAAATCCCTATCATCTAACCGGAAGCCCACCGTACAATTTTGTTCCATATCCATGACCTTCACAATGTCCACCTCATTCATTTTAACTACCCTACCCTTTTTGGTTGTTCTTGAAATGCTAGACAGATCTGTTTAAGGACCTAGAGGTTCTTTGTATTCCTTCAATTAATCAGAATACATCGGTGTGAAGAAAGCTAATAGCGGGATAGAGATACATCACTCATGGTTTTTTTGAAGTTGTTAAACTTGTATTTTAATTTTGAAATCGAATTGTCGGGGGATACTTCATTCACATTGAATAATCTCTTATGTATACTATCCTTCAGACCTAACACTGTTTGTCTTCTTTCTCTTGGAAACATATTCATTTGTCTCTTTTTAACTGTATCTTGATACCTTTCCAAACTATAACGTTTTTATCTTGAGAATCCTCACCCTTAGGGCAACTTCCTTTCCACCAATGAGATTTTCCCGCACTGCTCAAAACCCTAGCTTCTATAGAAAGGTTTTCATCATTACTTGACCGCATTCATAATTTTTCAAGTGTATCTTGAAGATCATCTTCCTCTAACTAGGTTCGGATTTGATGCCTTGGACATAACTCTCAGACAGCTGTGGTCGGACAATGAAATATGTAAGGTATAACTCTTGCCTCTTAGGTTTGACAAGATGAGGTTTTGATGAAAAAAGATCTCGCTAATTCAGTCTATTCTATTTTCCATAGTCTAGGTAGTTGACAACAAGACCGGATCCTCTACCTTTACCTAAAAATTTCAATGTCTATCTGCTGAAATACTATATTGATTAGGTGGATCTAATTATTTTGAGAAATGTCAAACAATGCATGTCTACAAGTTCAGATGAGAACAAGGTGTCAATCTAGACTGATAATTGATCGATGATCAAATCACTTCTTTAAATCATGATTTTGAGAATCATATCTACATACGAAGAACATACTTGCGTGGGACTTTACCTTTCATTTAATACGTATTATACATAACCACAAGAACACTACAAAAGATGATTTCTTTCCTGTTATGAACAAAAAAATAGGGTTTCCCTTGGGGAGTTTCAAAATTAAAAAATTGCTACTATGGGTTCAAGTGTATAATGTTCGCACAACAGTTCAGCTTAATTGTAGGACAAAGTTTGGCCGATGTTATTGTTGATTTTGAACAATTTACTCAGGGTGTCATTATAAAGCTGAATGTTCAACATATTCAGGCACGGGTTTAGGTCGATCCATAAAAACCACTAATTCTTGGATTCTTTTTTGATTAACTATATTTGGCTTCCATGAAGGTATGAAAAGAGTGCTTAAATTTTGCACTCGGTGTGGAATTATAGGTCATCCAAATTCACAGTGCATAATTATAGGCGATAAGGAGTTGAATTTTTCAAATCAATTCTTCCATTTCACATCATTTTGTTCAGCGAGGAATCTATAGTGTGTGACTCAGATGAAAAATGAACCATGTACCCAATGACAACGAATGATTTTCTGCCAGCAAAGCATGTGGATACATGGAAGCTTTAGCATCTAAGCACCGGAATCAGTCAAGACATATCAGATCTCAAGAGGTGGAAGAACTACAAAAAAAGAAAGAGAGCAGCTCTCTAAAAGCTTACTCCCAATTAAACTCCATCTTTTGCGGTGGAAAATTTCGATAAGGCAAGCTGGAAAGTACAAAGGAAATGGATTGAAGTTTTTGGTTGTACGATTCAAAGGAGGCACAAAAGGCCTGTTCCGGAAAGATAGAATAAAGAGTGACAGAGAGGTCATGCAAACAAGGAAAAATGTTAAGGATGGGGAGTTTCCACAATAAGCGTCCGATGGGAAATTCTCGCGGAGGTGAAAAAAAAGGAAGAATCTTCACAAGCAAGGAAGAAGAAGAGAGCCACTTCAGAACAAAAATTTGGAAAACATTCTATAGTTGCGATTGTTCAAAAACAATCCTCACTCTCAAAAACTTTTATATTTTTGTTTGACAAAGATTATGCCATTTTCATCCACTCATTTTTATTTTTCTTAAATGTTAAGAAGCCGGAGGGAGTAGGAAGTTATTTAATAAATCGGTTGTTTTTTATATTTCAAGGATCCATCCAGCATGTCCAGTTTAGTTTTATTCTACTAGTGTACTATTACCACTAATTAATAGTAACATATCCCTCATATCATATGAATATCTTAATAAAAAAGCCCAAAAAAGGAAATTATTTCATCTCTCTCTCTCTCTCTTTTTTAATTTTCTTTGTGACCCATAACTTTGAATGAGTACACGAGGGGTGGAAGATGTAATTTCACCATCGATCCTATCTGTTCTCGGAGCATCCGGAGGCATGCTTGCTATCCACGCGTTCTACAATCTCCACCGTCCAATTCCATCTTCAAATCGCAGCCGTCACCCAAATCCTACTCCATCTATAAATAACTTCCTCCTCTACAGAATTCCATTCAGACGGGACGAATCTGGAACAAGTCATTTAGAGACGACGCGTATTGAACCAAATTCGAAAAAAAGAAAATCATATTTCTAAATCCTAGTTCACGATCTACAGATTATGAATAATTTGAAATAAATTTCAATCTCTATACGTTGTCCCTTGTGTTTTCCCCCCTTTTTTGTTTGATTTTGCCCTAATTTTGTAAGATTCGTGCAACCGATTCGGATCTTCCGATCTAGTTGTGCGTTTTTGAGATTTTAATCATGAACGAGCAAGTTCCTATGATGAGTAAGCAGATGATGAATCCGCCGCCGCCGACGGCGGTGATGATGAAGCCGCTGCCTCAAATGATGAATCCTCAACCGTCTCAGGCACCGGCGCCTCCTCCTCAGGTAACCGTCGGCAATTTATTTGTCAATAAACGAATCTCAGTTTACGCTCCGTATCAAATGAGTGGCCAAAAGCCCTATGGATATCTGAACTCCACTGGTGCTGGTGGTTTTGGTTGTTCACAGATGATCATGAACCCGCAGCAGCAGATGATGAACCGAGGCTACGGGATGTGGGGCCACCCTCCGCCGCTGCCGTCGCAAGCGATGGATCTCCAGCTGAAGTACCAAAACCCCAACGCTATGAAACCTCAGGGAGTTGGTGGCGGCTATGGGAAGCCCCCGTCGAAGCATCAGCTCGGGCCTCGGAACAATTGGAAGGGTAAGAAGGTGAATAAGGTTGATAAGAGGAACGATTTGGGTAGGAGAATGGGGAACCCTATGCCGATGGCAGGCTGGAACCGTGGTGGTGGTGGTGGTGTTGCTACTGGTCCTGGTGCTGGTGTAGGAGGGTTTAATCCGCCTAGTTTGAATGAATTGCAATATCAGAATAGGGTTAAGACTAGGAGGTATTTCCAGAAGAATTATCACAACAATAATGGTAACAAGAATAATAACAACAGGGGGAAATTTGCGCCCAGAAACACTAGTTCATTCATCATGCGGTCGAAAAAGAGTGGTGGCATTGCCGAACTGGTGTCTCCTTGCCCTGTGACTCCAGCTGTTTTGCCTACTCCTGTGTTTTCACCTTCAAGAGAGGTGTTGGTTGACATGGCGAAGGAGGAGTGGGGTGTTGATGGGTACGGATCCATGAATGGTTTGATTAGGCTGAGGTCTCCTGGGAATGATGGCGGAGAGGAGGATGAAGATGATGAAGGATCAAGTGGGAGTGACGTGGAGGAGCATGTTGAAGTGGAGAGGAGGCTGGATCATGACTTGAGCCGTTTCGAAATGATTTATCCCAACTATGGAACTATTGGAGTGGAGTATAATAATAATGTGTTGGGGAACCGTGTGGATGATCAGGACAGCCACATTGCTCAGCTGGAAGATGAGAATTTGATCTTGAAAGAGAGGCTGTTCTTGATGGAGAGGGAGATGAGTGATCTGAGAAGGAGGTTGCAGTATTTGGAGAGGAGTCATGATGGTGGTGACTTTGCTAATGAGGAGGTGGTTGAAAATCTATCTGAGAATGAGAGTGACAGCTGTAGCGGAGCACATTCGATGGACAACAATGAAGAACTGGGTGAAGAAAATGTGGGGGTCAATTTGGGTCCTAAAGGTAAGGGAGAAGATAACACCCTAGATAGCGATGGTAATGGAATCAAAATTGAGTCTGGAAGCAGCTTTGATAAAGAGGAACAAGGTGAAACTAAGGACACTTGTGTGGAGTCAGAAGACAAGATTAACATTGTTGGAGTACAGGTAGATACTTCTGTAGTACAAGTTCAAGAGGAAAAGCAAGATGAAGTCATGGTCAATGATGTTGAACAGAATGCACAGCTTAATACTGATGGTAATAATAATGTTGACGCACCTGAAAACACCAATGCAGGGAAGGATGTTAGTATGAATGAAGTTGCACCCAATGAAGGAATTATTGAAGAGAACTAGCCTGAGCAAACTACTAGCAGGTGGTGAAGACTTGAGGAGAGCATTGGCGAAGGTGACTTGGTGTGTCCCTCGTTGATGTGGGGCTCTTCTTGGTTTTTACTTATTTGCTTTGTTTGCTTGGCTCATGCTGGTTTGCTGCATGTAGATGTAAATAAAAATGTCTGTTTGGTTAATCATATGCCATGTAATGAGAGTAATAACCTTGCTTTTCATCTGCGTGCTGTGTAGTAATTCCTAAATCCAGTGAACAAGTGTAATATCTAGTTTAGCTTTGGCATTTTGGTTTGAACACCCTTTTTGTTATGTCATACAGTTCTTGTTCTATGTTTCTTGACTTGGTAGATGGTTCTTGTAATATGAATCCAGACATGAATTTGTATGCTTCGATCATCAGATTGAAATGGACAGCTACTGAGTACTACTCAACAAACTTTTTCGGTTCATGAAATGCTGGGACTTAATATGAATGTTGTGTCCTCCTCCTTTTCTTCTACCCACAGATTAGATAACTCTTATGGGACCATCAGTGGGTCCATGTGGCTTTGTATATTTTTGTTGCATCTGAATTTTGTTATGTGTTGAGTTCTGCAACTGACATGAAATGGTTTCATAGATTGATCCAAGTGGGATTCTAAGGTTGGAAAAGCAAGCAGCTTATTTGCAATGATCGTGTAATTGTATTAGATAGAGTTCAGATGCGATGTCTGGTTGATGCTCAGAGTCTGTGACTGGCCACAGGAAGTCAAGTAATGACCTTTCCAGTTGAATACATCCTCTTTCTCTCCACAGAACTTCACACTTTCTTTACTCAATGCACATGTAGTAGCCCACAGTTATTGCTGTTTGTGAAATCACATAAACTGTAATGAATGAAGGTGGTGCTACGTGATGCAGCAAAGCTCAGCTGCATCAGAAAAATGCAACTGGTAAGTTTCTACCCTTCAAGAAGCTTGTGTTGGGGTTCATAGATTTGGTAAGTTTCTTCTACCAGTTCAGATTGTAGGCCATTTATTGTGCTGTCTTCGGTCATGGATACTCTGCCATATGAATGATTGTTATTTATTTGATATGTGCCTCATGGTGCGGTGAACTACTCTCTCGCATTTGCCTTGGGTCATGGATACTCTGCCATATGAATGATTGTTATTTATCAGATACGTGCCTCGTGGTGTGGTGTAATATTCTTGCATTTGCCTTGGGTCATGGATATGCTATATGAATGACTGTTATTTATCAGATACGTGCCTCGTGGTGTGGTGTACTACTCTCGCATTTGCTTTGGTATGATCAGAATGAATGTATGTTATAATCTTGTCACTATATTATTGTGTATCAACTTCCTGTATATTATCATCTAGATGAAACTACTGACAAGTTGGTGCAGTTGGTTATCCCAGAGTCTGCCCTCTTCGTATTATCGTGTTAGTTTCCATTGATTCTGCGGGTATCAGAAGCCATCTTCATAGATTGTTGTTCTAACTCTGAGAATGTTTGTGTATGAAGGAACCAAATTTAAGCGAAGTAAAGGGGATGCTGAGGCAGGGGGAAATGCTGGAACAAGACATATTAAAAATTGCAAGACATTTTTTACAAATTGCAATTGCAAAAGGTGGTGGAATAGTTGTAATTAGAGATATTCCTTACTGGAGCCATTTTTTGCTCCTTTCTCTAGCACATGATGTCTATAATGGCTGAAATAATTAACTACGCAGAAAGTGTCAAGCCGACATACGAATTATTGCCACAAGGCAAACAAGAAAAAGAAAAAACTTCCAAAGCAATTTCATAGTTAATCTATGACCAATGATCTGCAACCTGGTTTATCGGCGAAAGACTTAGCACAAGGGTATATACATGGGGTATATGCATGTGAGAATAATAAGAATAAGATGATTAAATTAAAGACATTAAAGTATTTATAATCTTCAAATATAATTTAAAAAATGTACACATAACAATGACTAGACTAGAATTATTATTGGACTACAATTTGATTTCTTCAATCTTGTCTATTTATTGTTTTCCTCAATAAAAAATTATTTATGGGGAAATAATTCTTTCATGGTATTAAGGTCCAAGGTTGACATGATTGACCCAGTAGACGTGTATACCTACTGATAGGCCCGTGACCCTTTATGTCCGTGTTTTCACGATGAATAACAATGCTGCACATGAGGGGGCATGTTTTAGAGTCTCACATTGGTGGTTGACAAAATATTTGTTTAGTGTATAGATCATGGGTCATCTCTACATAATCCAATTGGTTTTATGATAGAAGTCAATGATTCTTTCATGGTATTAGAACAAGTTCTGATCCTAAATTCCAAATCCTAATTTTTTTTAAAATTTTTATTTTCATTTGGCCGCCTTCCTCTCTCTCTCTTTTCCGGGCCATTGAACCACCACCTGATTTCAGCAAACTTCCAGTCAGCTTCCGATCAGATTTCGACGAAAACTTACCAGCGTGTCTTCATTTTTCTCTAGCGCCCCCATCCATTCTTCTTGCGGAAAAATATCTCGGTCGACATCAGACTCTTATCGGCATCCAAGTTTGTCTCAGTTCAGCAGCAGCTTCGTCTCCGGCTCCCAAGCTTTGTTGCCGTGAAAATCAGACTCTTTTTCGGTGAACAGCATCCCCTTGGACGTCTTCACTCAAAGAATAACACTCGGAGGCTTCTTCCTCGGCATCTTTGTGCAGTTCGGCGTCTTCTATGCAGTCTCCGGCCAGCAAACAGGTACCGCGCATGAGATCCACATGCTCCAGACTTTACCCCCGTGTCCCGACACGCGAGTGAAGTGTACGCACACCAGCTCCTCTCTCCGGTGAGTTGCACGCGCCTGACAGCTCTAGCTCCTCTCTACGCATTTTTGCACGCGCCTAGCGATTTTTTGGAAAAAAATTTCCCCTTGCTGTTTTCTTATTTGCCCTCTGTGATATAACTTATTTTGGTTATCGGCAGTGTGATTTTTCAAAATATACTGGCCCTTCTCATCATTGACGACGCGATGGCTCCAAGTGGTATGTAAACACTAATGGCACAAAATACATGGCATCATCCCCCACTGCTGTTTATCACGTGACACCTTATGATGATTCTTCCCGCGTCTATGTTGATAATGGTTCACACCTCCCTTTACTCATGTCGGTGATCCTCAAATTTCTAAATCTCAACCTCTTTATGATGTGTTTATTGTTCCTAATATCACAAAAATATTGGTTTTGATTAGCAAATTAACTCCGGATTTAAATTGTGTCGTTTGTTTTGATGACCACTCATTTATTATTCGACATAGTCACTAGGGAGACCTTAGGTAACAGTCATATTGAAAATAACCTTTATGTTTTAGACTAGGAGTGTTCATGAACCGATTCGGAACGAAACCGGATATATAAAATTCCGATCCGGTCTTCGGTCCAAGATTTTTTTAGAATTTTGGGTTTCGGTCTTGTTCGGTCCAAGACTGGATTTTTCCGGTCCGGATCGGATGGACCGGTGACTTAATCTTATGTATTTTTTAAAATGTATTTATGATTTAAGTCTATATACTAGTTTAGATTTATTTCCAATGGACTAGTATTCTTTATTATTTTGAGGTAAATTTTTTCTAATAACTTCTAGTTTAATATTCTTTAAAAGGAAAAATAATAATTAATTTTTTTCCAACACCAAATATTTCTTGTAAAAGAAAAAAGTTTACTAAAATCCGGTCCGTACCAATCCAAAACAGGAATAATTGGTTTTGGTGCTAAATAATCACTAACCGGTCTGGTCCTTGGTCCAACCTTTTTTATGATTCCAATTTCAGTCATAACCGGTTCTGGTCCGGTCTTGGACCGACGAACACCCTTGACTATGGAGAGTTTTCTTTGTTATCTGCTTTGGAATCAAATAAGTTGTGTGCGTCTTTTATAACCTGGCATGCTAGATTTGGTCATGTTCCATATTCAGTTATTTCTGGTTTGCGTGCTTCAGGATCCTTATCTGTGTTATCGATTTTACCAAACTTACCCTTTGTGATGCGTGCGAAAAAGCTAAAGGGAAGCGTTTATCTTTCTATATAAATGATAAACATGTTGCTAGGGTAATTGATCTATCTCATTGTAACTTAGGGGGGTATTTTCTTATTTTTATCTACTGATGGATTCTCCTACTATGCTATTTTCCTCGATGATCATTCCTGACTCTTGTGGTTTTACCCACTGCGCCGCAAATCTGAATTTTGGGACGTTTATCGTTAGTTTGAGGCTTTTGTAGAGAACCGGTTCTCTTCCACCATTAAGGTGTTTAGAGTGATGACGGAATGAGTTTCTTAAATGGTCGCTTACGCTCTCACTTTCAGACAAAGGGCATTCATCATTAGATTTCTTGCCCATATAATCATGAGCAGAACGATCGAGTTGAGCTTAAGTATCGCCACATTGCTCAGATGGGCTTGTCTATGTTATACCACTCTCATGTCCTTCTCTCCCACTGGCCTCACACTTTTGCTGCACACGCTTATACTAAAAATCTACTGCGCACTCCTGTTCTTGGCGGACGATCACCATATGAAGTTATTAATGGATGGGTTCCTATATACACTAACTCCCATGTATTTGGTTGTCATGTGTACCCTTATCTTTGACCATATGCAACTCACAAACTCGCTCCTCGTAGTTTACAATGTATCTTTCTTTCGTACAGCTCCTAATACAAGTGATATCGATGTTTGGATCCTACGCCATGAAAGATATATGTCACCAGACATGCTCGGTTTGACGACACTTCCTTCCCTTATGCCGATGATTCTACTTTAGTATCTCCTTTCTCTCTGGATGTCTCTACTTTTTTTGGATCTTGTTGATGCATTAACTAATATTCCCGCTTCTTTCACGGTGACATCTACTCTTGCTCAGATCGTCACTTCAGTTTCCAACCCTCCTGGCTCATCGATGTTATCGTCCTCATCGACTATGGTACCCTGTTCTGTTTGCTCTACCGATTCAGACCATCCAGTGATCGCTTTGACGCATCCTTCTCTGCCTATATCTCCATCGATCAACTCACCTTGTTCACCGGCCACCTCATCGACCCCTTTGTCGGCCGCGACTGCTCTTCCAAAATCTCCACCTCAGCCTTATCCTCATCGGATGGGAACTCGGTCTGCTACCGGTGCTATTCAATGCAAAGATTATTCTGGCATTGTTGCTCATGACCTTCTTATTGGTTTTCTTGCCGAGACTGAACCTACAGATTATCGCTCGGTTCTTCAGGATCCAGCTTCGGTTTCAGCTATGGATGATGAGATAGCAGCTTTTTGTGGACATCATACCTGGGATTTGGTTCCTCGACAATCGGATGTCAACATTGTTAGCTCCAAGTGGGTCTATCAGCTGAAGTATCTTTCGGATGGAACGATTGATCGCCATAAGGCTCGTCTCATGGCGCAAGGATTTTCTCATATCCCTGGTTTTGACTTTGACCACATCTTCAGCCCCGTGGTCAAAGACTTTACCGTTCGAACAGTTCTTGCTATTGCCACTATGCACTCCTGACCTCTTTATTTGCTTGATGTCAAGAACGTATTTCTCAATGGCGTGCTCGATTCTCCGATTTATATGGCACAACTAATCGGATACAAGGACCTGTTTCACCTTGATTATGTTTGTCGCTTGCAGAAGGCCATTTATGGTCTCAAGCATTCCCCTAGTGCATGGTTTCAACGTTTCAACACCTACTTGGTTCACCTCGATTTTCAGTGTAACTCGGCTTATAATTCTCTCTTTGTTCTGTATCTAGTATTATCGTTGTTGTACTTGTTGGTTTATGTTGATGGCATCATTCTTACAGGTAACAAATTGACTCTTCTTCGGCAGTTCATTGATCGCACTAATTGAGAGTTTTCCATTAAGGATTTAGGTGCTCTCCATTACTTCCTTAACTTGGAGGTTTCACCCACTCTTTTGGGTCTTCTTCTTGGCCAGGGCAAGTACGCCATGGATATTCATACTCGTGCCGGGATGTCTGATGCGACTCCAGTTTCCACTCTATTTGTGCCTTGTTCTTAGTTCCTTAGCAGCACCAGCCCTCCATTCTAGAATCTGACACAATATCGCTCTCTGGTCGGAGCTCTCCATTATTTAACTATTACTCGTCTAGATTTGGCTTTTGTGGTCAATACTGTTAGTCGGTAACTTCAGGACCCTCGAGATGATCATTTTTCTGTAGTTACTCAGATTCTTCGATATGTCCGAGGCACTTTGCATTTTGGTCTCTCTCTTCGCTCTACCAGCTCTCCCGAGGAGTTGGACTATTCTGATGCTGATTGGGCCCGCTGTCTTAAGACCCTACGTTCCACTTACGGTTATGCTGTCTTTCTTGGTGGAAACCTTGTTTCATGTAGTGCCAAAAAGCAGCCCACTGTTTCTGATTCCAGCACCGAGTCCGAGTATTGTGCTCTCGCCAGCATGACTTCTGAAGTTATTTGGATGTCTCATCTTCTGCGATATCTTCGTGTTCTCCTTTTTGGTTCTCCATTTCTGTTATGCATAACAGTAGTGCAATTTTCTTGGCTCAAAATCTAGTTGCTCATAAGCGGGCGAACCACATCGACATCGACTATCATTTTGTTCGGGAGTTAGTTGTGGCTGGCAAGATATGCGTCGCTCATGTTCCTACTTCCCTTCATATTGTGAACATCTTCACGAAGGGTCTCTCTCTTCTGCTATTTGAGTTCTTCAGATCCACGTTTTGCACCTCTGAGCATCTGACGCTTCGCTTAAGGAGGGGGGGGGGGGGAGGTGGTGGTGGTT
>JAULKM010000007.1:16426940-16438669 GCA_032355605.1 Rubia tinctorum
ATTTGAAAAGTTAAACATATTCATTTCTCACATTGATAAAGATTATATTATATATTTCCAATTGAAAATTCTTTAATTGTAGGAATTAGTTATTTTGAATTAAAATACATATTATTTCCTTTCCTTTTTTTTCTTTCGTAAGAAGAAACGTAATTAGAATTTGATTTGATTTTGGTTATTTTAAACGTGTATATATACACGGAGACCGCGGACACACATTACAAGTAGTTACGCAGAGTAGTAGTTTAGTTTTGGAGATTAGTTAGGTTTAGTTTTGATTCTTTGCTGCATAGAAACAATTTGGAGGACATTATTCATATTGATATGCTATGTCGGAATTCGTGCTCATGCATTATTTCATCTGCTTCGGTCACGGTTTGGTGATTTTATTTCGTTATTATTTTATTTTCGTTAAATAATGTTTTCTTATATTCATTGTTTGTTTATTTTAATTATTATGAGTAACTAATTTATATATCGGCATGGAATAACAAGTATTAGTTTATGAATCGTGAGATCTAATTGTTTTATAATTTGTTCTTGATTGTTTTTGGTTTAATTTATTCTTGATATGTTTAATCCTGATTAACTTGAATATTATTGAGATGTTTCTATCTAATTCCACCAATACGTAATCGTTGGAAAAAGTAGTAAGTAGCGAGTTCTTGTGAACTAGTTAAGACTGTAACAACAAGATTGAGAACAATTAAGTGTGCGTTACTACTTGCGAATACTTGGGTAATTGATATATCAAGTTCTTTTCATTCTTAATGCTATCGAGGTTCCGTGAATAATTTCCGGGGCATCTTGGTAAACAATTGGTTAATTATAATTCGTCAATTGTCGACAAGGTAAGAAAGAATTGTGAGGGTTTAAGCAAATACTTGCCGTCCTATAACTGATAGATGCATATGAATTGATTTATCATTGCACTGATGATCGATGTTTAACTAATGTGAGTTATTCTGAGCCGATTACATTTATCATATATTTTCTAGATTCATTTTCATATTTGTTAGTTTGCATTTTTATTCATATTTGATATTTGTTAGTTTGCATCATTAGTTAGTAATTTTTTTTGAATTAAGGCGTGGTGGCTACACCAAAGGTGTTCTATATTAGTAGGTATTTTATTATAGTTTTTGTTCCGTTTTTTGTGGGATCGACTCTCCTTGATACTGTATTAATTTCATCTGTAGAGTTTGCAGATTATTTTGGTGAGTGAAACGACGTTCACCAATAATTTTAAGTTAAGTGATATGTATTTAGTAATGTTTTAAAAAATTTCTCCTGAATTCGGTTTATTTGATTTGAAACTGAAGTCAAACTGAAACCGAATTCCCAGTTCGGTTCTATTAATTTGATTTCTCGGGTTATTCGGATCGATTTTGGTTTTGAGTTTTTTAGGGGCAAAACCAAATAAACTGAAGTGAATAAATTAAAAATCGATTGAACCGGCCCAATGTCCACCCTGGTCGTTGAAGAACGTGGCAACCTAATTAAACAAATTTTAGTGGGATTGAGGGAATATATGGGCAAATTTAGTCTAATATGGATAAGAATTCAACCCGATCAATATTCAACCTGATCCAAATTAAATTAATCCATTTGATCTGAATAAACACTGACCTAACTCAATCCGAATGGGTCGTAGCCGGTTAATTTGAGCACCCAGGCAAAGGTACTTGATTGAATTATTTATCGCCACTGGTTTTGGTTGCAACAATTGTGAAACCAATAACATCAGTTGCCTTGTTTCAGTCGTAGAAGATTCTTATTTGACGCACTGATATTAATGCGTGATACGCTCCTCTCAGTCAAGTGGTTATGATTTTTGCGGGAAGCAAGTTAATATCCCCGAGGGCGATGTTACACTTTTTATTGGATCTCTAATCTGTAATAGTACAGACGATCAGTCAGGTTGACATGTAATTTAGATATCCTTACAATATATTAGTTATTGCTAGAGGTTAGTTAGGTTGGATGTCAATTTCACTCATTGTTATTGCCGCTGGGCGTTTTCCCCAACATTTTGGAATGATTGATTTTTAAAAATAAAATAAAAATAACATCAGTTATAGGGGTGAATTCGATACGGTTACCATCATTTTTTACTAACACATACCATACCAGTAATTTTGGTATGTTATTTTTAAAATCTAATACCATACCAAATCTTTGGCATACCAACACATCGATTTGCGTAAAATTCGGTTGGTATCGGTACGGTATGGTAGAATACCCCCAAATATAAGATGCAATGAATTAAATTTTTTGGTCATAAAACATATAAATAGTTAAAATTTTCTATTGTATCATCTTAATTTTAGAAATTAAATATTCTCTAATCATAATTTTAGACCGTCTATCTGTTAGACGAAATCATTTCTTAATTGATTTAATTAATAGGGTGATTTGATATTTATTTTTAAATTAAAATGAAATTCCTATAAATTTGAAAAACTTTTATAATGTGTCATTGTATATGAATAATTATATTTTCACTTTAAAAATTATTGAAATGAGAATTTTCATTATTCGTCTATCCGTAAGTCGGTCTAACAAGAAATTTTCTCTAATAATAAATGTAAAATAATATCAAATTACGAACTATAATAACTTATAATAAATAAAAGAAAATTAGGATATAGTTTTTTTTGTAAGGGGTAAAACAAAAATGTTAATTATCAAAAAAAAAAAATCTAATTTACGAAAATATTTTAAACTTTTACCAGTATCCAACATATTAGAATCAAAACATAAACTACATATTTCAATTATCGCTATTGATTTTAATATTAAAGAATGATAATTCTTCACTTATTGAAAGTTTTAACGTCACATAATATTATTTATATTTTTAATATATAAATATATGGTATGGTACGATAATATTATGATAATATTTTCTCAATACCATTATCATATCATCACAAATGTGTGGTACGTTAATACCATACCACATCATCAGTTACCAATATATTCGATACGAATAGTACATAGTTCGATTGAAAAATTGGTTGGTATGATATTTTGGCTCAAAATGTAAGCCATAATCAGTTGTCCTCCCGTTTCCATTGGCGCCAAACAAAACACGAGCTTTACGGAGCCACCGACACCGTTTGACAACTGTAATAAACGCTGCATCATATTCTCCCCTTCTTCCTTTCCCTAATTATTTCTTTCCCCCATATTTCAGCTCCCTCCGCTTGGACTCCCTTGACTCTTTATCTTTTCACATTCAAGTCCCTTCCCAATCCTAGATCTACTAATTCCTTCTCCAAAGGTAACCAATCCCTTCGATTTCCAACCATTTTCTCTGTTTCCGCGCGATGTTCGCTCAAAAGTCTTGATTTTTCCTTGTGGGTTTTGCAGGATTGGGATCTCGGACCATCAATCTCGACAATGGCGGCGAAATTGAGCTCCTTGAGCAACGGCAATGGCGTTTCCAAGAAGCCCTTCAAGATCTTCATCGGCTACGATCCGCAGGAGGATGTCGCGTACGAGGTTTGCAAGCACTCCCTGCTGAAGCGATCTTCGATCCCGCTCGAGATCGTCCCGATCAAGCAATCCGAGCTGCGGGAAAAGGGCGTGTATTGGAGGGAGAGAGGGAAATTGGAGAGCACTGAGTTTTCATTCTCGAGGTTCTTGACGCCGCATTTGGCTGGATACGAAGGTTGGGCCATGTTCGTGGATTGTGATTTCCTCTACATTGGGGATTTCAAGGAGCTGACGGATTTGATCGAGGATAAGTTCGCGATCATGTGTGTTCAGCATGATTACGCGCCGAAGGAGACGACGAAGATGGATGGGGCTGTTCAGACCGTGTATCCTAGGAAGAACTGGTCTTCTATGGTTCTGTACAATTGCGGACACCCCAAGAACAAGATCTTAACGCCCAAGGTTGTGAATTCGGAGTCTGGGGCTTTTCTCCACAGGTTCCAATGGCTGGAGGATGATGAGATTGGGGAAATCCCCTTTGTTTGGAACTTTCTTGTAGGGCACAACAAGGTTGTTGAGGAGGATCCTGGGACTCATCCTAGGGCCATCCATTACACTCTTGGAGGGCCTTGGTTCGACGCGTGGAAGGACTGCGAGTTTGCGGATTTGTGGTTGAAGGAGCTTGAGGATATGAAGGAGGCTGCAAAAAAGGGTGATTGATTGAAGAATGTGGTTGATTCTTGAGGTTTGTTGGTGTACTTTGTTGCTTGCTGTTGATTCTTGATGGAGATGCTTATGGGTATGGGTATGAGTATAGATTGTAGTTTGTTGCATTAGTTGTGTAGTTTGATGATTCGTATGATTCTTAGACATCTTTTGGATGTCCAAAAGATGGTTACTGATTAGTAGACACGATTAAGTCGTTTGTTTGGCTATTGCCTCATTCATGTTTTTCTAGTTTGTGTTACTTTGTCGAAGGTGGGGAGGATGTTGGATGAATATGAGTTTGGAAGATATTCTTGTAGAGAAAGGCCTCTTTTGGTTGTGTATGTTCTAATTCGGGTTATTTACATTTATAATTCTAATTTTAGCATGAAAGTGTCAATATAATCTTGTAATATGTGAAAATGTCAATTTAACCCTAACTAATTATTGTATGTGCTAATCTAACACCAACTCTCAATTTTTTTGTGTCGATATAGCCAAAGTCTCTTATTTCGGCATTGACCAAATAAATTTCGGCATAATCAGAATATGAAATGACAAAAATACCCCTTATGACTTTCTTCTCCAAAACCTAATATCTTTCACTTGTTCAAAATCTGACGCTGTCGCTTCTGCCGCCGTGCGCCGCCGCCTCGGCTGTCGTACACCGCCACCTCTGCTACCGTGGGAGAAGAAGATGAAATTGGGTCCGCCATGGCTGTGATGAAGCTTGAGCTTTTGGAAGCAACAATGGCGGATTCGGCAGCCGTCGGTGATATTCAACCACCACCCACATCCCATTGCCTCCTCCAACCTCTACCACCCTAACCCTAAACCCCGCTATCACCGTTTCCTTCACCAACCTACCATCCGCTCCTAATCCCAACCTAACCTCGTTGCGGCCTCCTCCTCGAAATCCCTTCCCAATCTCCGTCACCCCCGAGATCGACGAGTTGAAGGCACCACTGCAGCGCTGGAGGCAATCAGCGAAGCATTGGAGGCAATCGTCAAGCCCTTCACCACGCTCCTCTCTGACGACATCGCGCCCCACCACCTGCTCAGCCTCACTGTCGGCAATGGAGAAGAAATGGGGAATAAGATGGATTGTTGCTTGGTGGAATCAGTTAAGGTGGTGGCGGCGGCAGAGGAGGCGGAGTTACTTAAGGAGATCGACGGGAGGGAGGGGTTTATCGATGACGGGGAGATTGGGTGGTGGTGGAGTGATGGTGGGGTGGTGCTTGGGGGAAGAAAGAAAATGAACGACAAAGAAAACAAAGGCAATGTTTTCATTTTTATTTTTAATTCAAGGGTAAAATCGTCTTATCCACAAATCCGATAGTAAACCAGTTGACTAAAACGTCAAGATGGTCAAATGTTATTTTGACATTTTTTTGAGATTACAAGGTTATATTGGCACTTTCAGCCTAAAGTCAGGGTTATTTTAACACTTAACTCTTATAATTATCAACAGAAAGTTTTGGCTCTCGGAGTTTGTGTTTTAAATACCCAGTGTGGAAATCAGAAGATGAAATTATGCTGGTCAAAATCATTCTACTCCTTCCATTTAGTCAATCTCCACACTTTTTGATCAATTTTTTCATGACATGTTTGACCACCGATAACTTTAGTGCCGAATCTGTACACTTTTTGGTCAACTTTTTCAAGCCATGTATGACCACCGATAACTTTAGTTATGTATACTAACTGTTGTGCGCAATACCGAGAAAGAACAAAAAGAAAATAAAGCGAAAAACAAAACACCAGAGTTTAGGTGGTTCACCAATTGGATACATACACGGCCGACCAAGATTGGATTCCTACTATCTGCCAATCATATCTCTTAGGGTTACAATAAAAGAACGAGACACTATATATAGCAATCTCCACCTTAAACTCTAACGCCTTTGGGCCCAAAAATATTTTGGCCCAAACCTGAACAGAGGACAGAATACCAATAACAGCCCCCGTACCAACCTGTCGAAGCGGCTAATACGTATTCAATGCATACCAACACTAACGATGTTTTAAATTTGATTTTTAAAAAATACATGTTGCATGTAATTTAACAATATCTCACATGATAATATTTGTGCCTATTCACAAATTGAAATTGATGGTTAAACTTTTCTTGTGAAAGTTGAACAAAAAAGTGTGCAAATTCGACTTGGGGAATATTATAAAGCTTATCAGTATGTTAGTTAAGGTTCAATTGTTTCATGTGTATTTTTCCTTGAATCAGAAATCATCATAATGATGACGATGAGCTTATTTATAGGGTGCCAAATCCTTTGCTATTAGACACAAATGTCTGCATACAACACACTGAGATCATTAAACACGGATTGAAAAGACTAGAATTGTTTGCACATCACTTACCGCTAGAAAGAACTACATTTGAATATTTCAATTGGTGTACTTGAACTACTGCCCTGTCCCAACCATAATGGCCCGACCCGTTTGAAACCTGAACTTGACCCATTGAACAGTTTAACTGGATTCGTATTTTCAATACTTATTGAAATGACTAAACATTAACTGATAGGTGCATAAATTTTTGTGAAAATAATTATACAAATGATCCAATTAATAACTGATTTGTCTGAACATGATTGGTGTATTGTAAGACTTTGTTAGGATCCTAACAAATTGTTTTCTCTTGTCCAAAGAGCATAAAACGATGCCCTTCTGGTTGTGTCACACAAACAAACGATATTTTTCTAAATGTGGCACATCAAAAGTGGCGCAGAAGACCCGAATTGGATAAAAGTAGTACTCCCTCCGTCCCAATTTAAATTGTCCACTTGCTTTTTTTTGTCACTATTTTCTATCAAAGTTTGACAACATATTTGAATACATATATGAGCAACAATATTATCATATGTGATATCGTTGAATTCGTTGTAATACGTAGTTTCTAAATATCAACTTTTTATTTCTCGTTATTATATGTAGGTAAACATATTAACGGTCAAACATGTTTATTGAATAGTGTGATAATGATTGTTGCGCAATTTAAGCTGGAACGAAGAGAGTATGCCAAATCTTTATACTTACCCAAAGCATAAATCGATATCATCACAAACGACGTTGCTTTAATTGTGGCACACCAAAAGTGGTGCAGAAGATCACAATGACAAATCTTTTCTCTTGTCCACATGGTATAAAATTCTAGTTGTTTCACACAAACGTTGCACAAACGATGTCGTTCTAGTAGTTTCACACAAACGTTGCACAAACGATGTCGTTCTAGTTGTTTCACACAAACATCACACACACGATGCCTTTCTAGTTATTTCAAACAAACATCACACACACGATGCCTTTTTAGTTGTGTCACACAAACGATATCGTTCTTATTGTGGCACAATGAAAGTGCCGCGGAAAATCCTAATCATGAAAAAGAAAGTAGTAGGACAAATATTTTTCTCTTGTACACATGGTATAAAATGATATTGTTCTAGTTGTGTCACATAAACACCGCACAAATGATGTCAGTTTCAAAACGATACACATATAGTTGGTGTACAATCAATAAAACTAAAACAATCGAATGTACCAAAGGCATACTGAAATAATAGGTGCAAATGTTCCTAGAGTTGAGAATAACAAAGGGGTATCTGTTGAGGATGATGTAGAAATGGAAGATTACTTTGATTATGAGATCCAAGAGGCTCTGTCAAGGTTGATTGTGATGATGTAGAAATCGAAGAAGACTTTGATTATAAGAAAGAAAAAACCATTTATTATATGACAAGAGAAGAGAGTCTTCTTTTTAGAAAAACCCTAAAAATAAAAAGGTTGGCCGCCTTTTTTTCTTCAATATTTCATCCCTCTAGAAAAATACTTTGGAATTAAAAGGCCAGCCGTTATCTTTTTTCAACCTTTTATTCTCCCACTCTCTACACAAAAAATTGCTGGTATCAACCCATATGGGTAAACCTGTGGTTAACTCGCAAATCTAACCTGCGTGATCCATATTTTTTAAAATATCCACTTGACCCGTTACACATTTAACCCATTACCGATTTTATCCAGATCCACCTGTTTGAAAATAGACAACCCACTTGACCCGTGGGGTACGTGTCTATTTTCCACCCCTAATTGTGGGACACAAAAAGTGGTGGGGAACATCTTAATGACAAAACTTTTTCTCTTGTCCACATGGTATAAAACGTATCGTTCTGGTTTTTTCACACAAACGTCGCATAAACAACGTCGTTCTATTGTTTCACACAAACGTCGCACAAACGATGTTGCCAAGAATCAGACTAAAGGCAGTGCAGATGATGTAGCAAATATTTCTTTGTTAAGAAAAACAAAGAGATATCTATCGGGGTGGATGATGATGTGGTAGAAATGGAAGATGACTTTGATTATTAGACAAAAATAAATAAATTATATGACATAGAATTACTATATTAATTGATGATTTTCGGGGAGGTTTTTTGTAGGGGCAGATTAAATTAGACAATTTTATACTAGTATAAGAATTAATTTATCGGGTTTTTTAAAGAGAAAATATATTCTTCTTCTTAGAAAAACCAGAAAAATAAAAAGGTCAGCCGGCTTTTTTCCCCTCTAACTTTTCATCCCGCACTCTATACAAAAGCTCTAAAATTAAAAGGCCGACCGCCATCTTTTTTCAACTTTTTATTCTCCCACTCTCTACAAAAACCCACAGGTTTCAATTCGCAAACCCATCTCGCTCGACCCATATTTTTCAAATACTCATTTGACCTATTACCCATTTAACCCTTTACTCAAATAAACGTCGCACAAATGATGTCGTTCTAGTTGTTTCACACAAACGTCGAACAAATGATGTCATTCTAGTTGTGTCACACAAATGATGTCATTCTAATTGTGGCCTTACAGAAAGTGCACAAAAAATCTAATCACAAAAAAGTAGCATGACAAATAATTTTTTATTTCTCACATGGTATAGAACGATATCATTGTAATTGTGTCACACAGACGTCACACAAATGACGTCTTTCTAGTTGTATCATGCAATCACACCGTAAATGGCACGAAAGATCTAGATTGCTAAAAAAAGTAGTATAACAAAGGGGAGATTATGGGAAAAAACAAAAGAGCTAATTTGTTTAATGTTATTTCAAAATTGGGAAACTAACCAATCTGCACTGCGCTGCACTTAAGAATTAAAGAAGTCTATAAATGGAAGGTGAACATAATTCTAGAGTTGATAAAAACAAAGGAATGTCTGTTGAGAATGGTGTAGAAATGGAAGATGACTTATATTATGAGATCCAAAAAGCGAAGAACCAGACTAAAGGCAGTTCTGATGATGTAGAAAATGTTTCTATGTTAAGAAAGATAGGTATCTGTCGGGGTGGATGGTGATGATTTAGAATTAGAAGATGACTATGACATAAAATTACTATATTCATTGATGAATTCTAGGAGTTTTCTCAGGAGCACACTAAATTAGAAAATTTTATACTAGTCCAAGAATTAATTTATCGCATTTTTAAAAGAGAAGACATTCTTCTTTTTAGAAAAACCTAAAAAATAAAAAGGTCAGCCGCCTTTTTTTTCAACTTTTCTTCCAGCCCTCTATACAAAAACTCTAAAATTAATAGGCCGACGACCATATTTTTTAAACTTTTTATTTTACCGCTCTCTACAAAAACCCGCAAGTTTCAACCTGCAAACCCAACCTGCTCGACCTATATTTTTCAAATACTCATTTGATCCATTACCCATTTAACCCATTATCAAATAAACATCGCACAAACGATGTCGTACTAGTTGTTTCACACAAACGTTGCACATACAATGTCGTTCTAATTGTGGCATTATCAAAAGTGGCACATAAAAATCCTAATCACAAAAAGTAGTATGAAAATATTTTTTCTTGCTATAAAACAATATCATTGTAATTGTGTCACAGAAACATCGCACTAATGATATCTTTCTAGTTGTATCATGCAATCACCCCGAAAATGGCACGAAAGATCTGAATAGGTAGTAAAAGTAGTATTACAAAGGGGAGATAATGGAAAAAAGATCTAATTCGTTTAATGTAGTTTCAAAATTGGGAAATTAATTAAATTTGCACTGCACTGCACTCTAGGAATTAAAGGAGTCTATAAAGAACCAGAGTCTGTTTAGCCTTTTTTCCTATGAAGCTGGGGAGCGAAGCCACTTCGGTTCCTCGTACGCTCTTCTTTCGAGCCAATGAACATCCCCTCCCCTATGAGGGAAGCAAGACTACGTCAGAATCATCATCTTCTTTGACTTTGGACATGCCTTTCAACTTTCCATGAAACTCTTTTCTGCTTTAGGCTTGGCTGCACTTTAGAGACTCTCTTTGATCCTGCTGACGCTCTCTCTGCACCAAATATATAAGCAAGATACCGGTGCTTTCACTTATTTGAATGTCCTATTAAAAGACCGACCACCATCTTTTCTCAACTTTTTTTACCCGCTCTCTACAAAAACCCGCAGGTTTCAAACAGTAAACAAACCCTCTTGATCCATTTTTTAAAAATACTTATTTTACATGTTACCAATTTAACCCATTACTTAAACAAACATCGCACAAACGATGTCGTTCTTGTTGTGTCACACAAATGATGTCGTTTTAATTGTGGCATTAACGAAATTGGCACCGAAAAATCATAATCACAAAAAAGTAGTATAAAAAAATATGTTTTTCTTGCTCACATAGTATACAACGATATCATTGTAATTGTGTCACACAAACGTCGCACAAATGATGTCTTTTTAGTTGTATCATGCAATCAGATAAAAAATGGCACGAAAGATCTGAATAGCTGAAAAATGCAGTATAACAAAGGGGAGATGATGGAACAAAACAAAATAGCTAATTTTTATAATGCAGCTTCAAAATTGGGAAACTGGTTAATCTGCCCTACATTGCACTCTAAGAATTAAAGAAGTCCATAAAATGGAAGGTGCAAATATTTCTACAGTGTATAAAAACAAAGGGGTGTTTTTTGAGGTGATGTAGAAATGGAAGATGACTTTGATTATGAGATCCAAGAAACCAAGAAGCCAAGAAGCCAAGAAGCCAAGAAGCAGACTAAAGGCAGTTATGTTGATGTAGCAAATGTTTCTATGTTAATAAAGACAAAGAGGAATCTGTCTGGGTGGATGATGATAATGTAGAAATATATAGTCTTACAGAATAGAATGCCACCAAGTTACAAATTTGAGCCATCTCCTTTAGAATAATCTTCAGGGGAAGACCATCCCAAATGACAAATATATTATGAATTCATCAGTCAGTTAAAATTAGACCAGTGCTTATACAACCAGTGTAGTAGGGGTGTTAAAAAAATTGATATATCGATCAAAATCGAATCGGTATTTAATTTGGTTTATCGATTAATTGGTTAATATCGGTTATGGTTATTCGGTTATATCGGTTATATCGGTTATGGTTATCCGATTATATCGGTTTTATCGGTTTTATTATTTTGTAATCGATCTAACCGAATAACCGGTAAGAGATTTTATAGCATAATAATTAATTAATTAATTTCACCCCAAAAATTAATTCATTAAACTTTGGGCTTTGATCACAAACCCAATAA
>JAULKM010000007.1:16459804-16471030 GCA_032355605.1 Rubia tinctorum
TTATGATTGGAAGTAAAACACCGGTTCATTCGTTGAGACCTAATTCTATCTTCGTAGATTTCTCGAGATATTTTTTTTACGTATCAATTCATCTATAAATTAATTTCATTAACCTCTCGTTATATTTATTTTTCACAATGAAGGGGTTTCATAAGCAGTGACATGGCTGCAATTTGTGTTCATAAGCACTAGGAATTAGTACCTTAATGTAACCCACAAAACCTGAAAACAAATCCAGGGTTCCATCTTCAGCTCTAATTCCTACACCTTTTTCATCAGCTGAAAATGGTCATTTTTAGTTTTCAAACTCCAAAGCAGCAGCTTCTTTCTCCTTTTCTTTATGTTCTTTTGTTTCTTCTTTCTGCAAAGAAAACAATTCAGTATTTTAGGTCTTAAGTATCAATATAAAGAGACCTTAGTAATCGAATAAGCTACCAATCAATTAATAATGGAATATAGAACCTCTTTGTTTAATATAGAACGTAGAAAAATGAAAGGAAAACCAAGGTTTCACTTCACCTTTGCACCTTCTTTCTTCAATCTACTTGCCAGTTTTTCCTATATTTAAACATAAAATCTTCACATTTTTCTCTGGGAATAAAAAAGATCTTTCAAAGACAAACATGACGTTAAAAGCAGTTTATAGCCTTTGCATTAAAGAGAAAAGACCTTACGTTGAAGTTTCCCCACTTTTCAGCCTAAACATTCCACTAAACTACTTCATTTCTCTCCTAGTGCAATAGACTTACCTATAGATGTCGTCTTCCCACCCCTGTTGACGCCAACTATCATTATCACAACTGGTTTCCTAGTAGTCGAATGAAACATTAATCAACCAATATCAAACACCAAAGAAATAGCGAGAAACCATTAGATCAAACTCAAACCTATATCCAAGTTGCAGCTCTGTCTTGAGAGGTTTACTTGTCAACAAATCTACTAAAATTCAATACCATTACAAGCTGAACAAAACAAAATGAGCAAAATCCACCTAAAAAAAACAACAAAAAGTGATAATTCAAACGATAAAGGTAGGCCAACAATTATTACCAAAGTTAGGAGAAGAAATATTAGCGGACAAGAATGAAGTCTGGCTTCAGCATATGAGCTGCAAATATGACATCAAAACAAAAGTCTAAAAGAACATAAATAACCTGTCAAAAGTTTCACTGAAAACTCTCAGCTGAGTAAGCCTATCAATAGCTACTTTATGCTTTGAAACTCCGCTAGCGAGCACCCAGTCCTCCAGTGACTTTCCTGGTACTGGGACATCTAAGTAAAGTAGATGCATCACATACTTCTTGGCCAACGGAGGCAGTGATCTGCAAATCATAAACCAACATGAAAATGCAATGTGCTAGTCAGAATACTTCTATTCTGACAGCAGATACCGTCATTCCATATGGTAAGCTAAAGAAGAAGCTCATTCGAAATTCAGTCAATTCTATCAAGCAATGTTAGAGCTATTGAATGAACCAATACAATTTATTTCAAAGATGATCATACAACTTCAGCAAAATTAGAACTTTTTTTTCACAGGAAATGCAATAAAATATGAGCATGAGAGATTATAAACCTAAGTATGGCTTCACAGATGAAGGCATTCTGGAAGAGCCTGTCAAGCTTCATGGCTGGCAGTGAGGCCACCATGTCCATGAAATTCTTGGCCACAATTTTGACTTGCGGCATGATTAATTGTTAACTTTTTACCCTGAAAAAAGGAGAATTAACGTATTAGTTGCAGAAGATTCTTGAGGATAGCAAGTCCAAAATCAAACAGAACAATTACCGGAAAGAGTTTGATTAGGGCAAAGTAACCGGCGGAGCAGGAGACGCGAGCTGAGGGGGAAGACAACAACTGAGCCACTTCACGGCGGAGGAGGAGGAGAGTGGTGGTCCACGACCAAGGGTGTATTTGGCACGTCTATTTGTGGGGTAACTGTTTCGACACCAAATGTTCGGTAATTGCAGATATAACTCTTAACCGGTATTTACTCAAAAAATGATGTTGACCGGTGTTCTTAAATTCCAGCGTTGAACATATTTGAAATAACTAAAATACTCTTATAGTATATTTATAATATAGTTTCGCACAATTTCACCGTTGAAACGTGCCCCGCCATTTCAATATAAATAGCAATTTTAGAGTTATATTATTTACACTTATTTTACAAAGTGGGGTCGGATTGTATTTATCAATGGACAAAAAACATTTCTCCTTAACTACTTTGTCAAAATAATGGTGCAACTAACCAATCTAACCATCTAAATTCTAACTCAGTGACACCAACTGTTAAAATACCAAGATTTATTCGCTTTCGAAATCGTCGTCATCATCTACAAGGCTGAAAACGAAAAAATTTGCTGCACTTGCCTTGATATCCCTAGGATTACCATCAACCCTCATTTATGTAGGTGTACTCGATTCTTTTCTCGCAAATATCACGACACTGAAATTTGAACATAAAACAAATACCGCACACACAAAATACAAACAATAAAATGCAAATATTGAATAAAAAATTATCGATAGTCATAAATGTATTCAATCATTGCATTCCTAACTAGTTCCCATTGAATGCGAAAAACTAACAATAAAGAAACAAATTAGCTCAAAAACATAACACAACCTCGTAGCTAAACCTTCAAAGTAAACATGCAATCGAACTAATCACACTCCGAGGTTCCAATGGATACAGTGCATCATATACTATGTCCCCTCACAAAATAAAGATACTCAATGAAAACAGCAAAAACAAAAGCACATAGACAAACACAAAATTAGTGGAATAACATTGCAAAACAGATCACTAACATTTAATATGATTAAGGTAGGAAAGAATAAACAATGTAAACCGACCATTCAACTCGTTGATCTTACATTTAGACCACATCTGCTCCACCTGGGGGGGAATCTTTCTTTATATGGACTTTAATTTTTCAAAGTTTAGCAATGTGTGCGGAGAGTGGGGAGGTGAGTTAGTGGAGTACCTTGATAGCGAGGGGAGAGTGAGTGAACAAGGAATTAAGTCGCGTGAATATGAGTGGAGACACTCTGTTGATGTCATGGAGGTTGAAGAGGTTGAGTTACTGTGGCATTAGGGCGCCAATTGCGTAGTGGTGGTCTATATGGGATACCACCATGGCTATATTTGTAGTTTTGACGATCAGGGATTATATTTGCACTTATAAAAAATTGGGGGATATAAAAGCACAACTTTCAAAATTGTAGCAGGGTAAGATGTTGTAGTTAAAAAGGGTAAATCTGTCATTACATATGATTCAAGTTTGGATAAATTTTCAGGTGAGACTAGGAGTATATTTGCACTTTCAAAAAATTGAGAATTATATTTACTTATTAAAGAATTGAGGGTATAAAAATGCATTTTTCTTTTTAAAAACGAAATATTGCTTCATTAATTGTTTAAAAGAGTTGCAAAATTTGAAGTTGTACTTTATGAAGAAAAGTTTATGGACTTGTTTTTAGAAATTATGTCAATTAATGTACAATCTTTTTTTGACTTTTTTTAAAAGAATTATTTAATGATGTTGGGTAAAAGCCCAACGGCGAATAATAAGTGGAATTGACATTCAACTCAATTAGCCTCTAGCAATATATTGCACGAATATCTAAATTACAAGTCGATCAGACTAATTGTCTGTATTACTAAATATTATAGATCGACTAAAAAATGAAAATATCGTCATCGGGATATTAACTCGATTCCTGTGAAAATCATTATCACTATGCAGAGACAGTGTATTGCAACACTATATGAACCAAATCACGATATATATTGTTCAAATTGTAAACATCTTGATTATAAAATTCAATTGTTATATAGGTAATAGTAGTACTTATCATTGAAGATATGGTTAGATTTTATGTAACATATATTTTCAAAATATCAATCTTATATGCGATAATAGTATGAAAAACTAAAGTTATCAGCGATCAATGTGTTTGGGAAATATAAGATACAAATGCTTAAATAATCTTATGTTTAGGTCAAAAGCGTCAATCTTACCATGTAATGTCTGAAAGTACAAATCTAACCTTATAATTTGGTCAAAACAGCAAATCTAACCCTGTCAACAGCCAATTTGGCCGGAATTCTGTAAAATGACCATTATATCCCTTTGAAAAAAATCAAAATTCAAAAAACTGGAAAAAAATGATAATACCCTAAATGCTTATTACCCAAATGTTTTTCATTTTGTCCTTTATTCTCATTTTTTTTCTTTTCCCGCTCAACCGGTTCGTCTCTCCCAATGTGAAAAGTAAACATCACCTATCGCATCCAACCTCTCACGATCGTTCTCTCACGGCGAAGATCCTAATTGTTGTCGCCGCTAGAGCAGAGGCGCCAAAATCCCACTGGCCGATAGAAGATGAGCGCCACTCGTAGTGGCATTTCGAACAATACACAGGGCAACTTGAAAAATGGTAAGCCCAATTAAATACACCCACAATATGCCACATTGATACTTAGTCAGGGAGAAGTGAATGTTGTTTTGATGTTTTTTGTTTCATATGGGACAAAATTGTAGGTGTGAGGGTAGATTTGAAAGGATTTTCTAGGTTAGTGAACTTGGTTGCCGAAATTATTGATTTTCGGGTGTTGAGGGATGTTAATATCCATTTGGTTTGCGTTAGCATCATTTTTGCATGGTATGGTAATGTGACCAAATGTAATGTTTGCTTTGAACGACCTAGGATTTTGGTTTGTTTGTTGCTAAGAACGGGGGTTTTGGCATAATTGATTTTGTATCAGTTTTGATAAAGGTGATGTTACTATTTGTGGACTGTAATGGTGATGTAATTATTGTGTTTTGCTTTGAGCTTTTATTTTTTAGTTTTGAGTGTGTTGTGATATTTGTTATGTGTTATGTGCAGGACGATTTCGACGCTACCCCATCACGCTTCGTCATGGTCATGGTGATAGGTGGAATGTATTGGATGGGATAGATCTGAATCTCTACTCATTGGTGGTATTGAAGTCGGACTTCACCGAGTACTTTTTGGATGATCCTGAGTTGTAGAATAACAAAGAAATGAGATTGAGCTATTGGTCTCCGGGGTCGGACAAGGTATTATTGCGCAACGGGGAAGATGTTCTTAAAATTTTCAAGGCATGTGAAGGAGATAAAGTTGTGGAGGTTTTTGGTGAGGTTGTATACCTCACCTGCGGTGATGGAGCGCTGGGCAGGTCGAGTGCAGTAAAGGCAACAAGTTAAAATCTTAGGAAAAATCGAACAAAGATGGGACCGCAATGAACTTTGACTCTTTGGACTATAACAATGATGATGGGATTTATGTTGAAGAATCAAAGGATGAGGCAATATTGGAAGATGAGGCAAGATAGATTTACCAGTACACAGATGGTGGTTCTGAGATTGAGTCAGAAGAGTTCGAAGATGCGGACAATAATGAGGAAATGGATTATAAGGATGGCTCTGATAGTGGAGGAGAGTATCATCCTCTCAAAAAGTGTTCTATCTGGGAGCAGTTTGAGACGGGCTAAGGTAAGAAGGTGTTGGGATGATGTTTTCAAACACACACCACACGATTACTGTAGTAACCCTCATTCAACCCCAAACATGCGCCACACAATCTCTATAAAAGGTGATGATAAATTCCTCTGCATAATTACGAGATATCGTCGCTGTAGAGAGACGTTTCTATGGCCCAAATGTGCTCTTCAAAAGGGGATTGAAAAAAATAAAAAAAGAACTCGTCGGAGGAGGACATATTATCATATGTGGTGAGGATTTTTTTTGTGGAGGGTTAGGGGGTGGGGATGATAGAGAAGAGAAAATGGTAGAATGGGTGGTGAGAGGTATAGGTGAGTTATGAGAAATAGTGGGTTTGAACGTGGGCTTTCTGATTATTTTCTATATTTCTAGTTATGCATTTGAGTCATCAGATCCTCAAGTAACATATACACAAATTAGGGTATAAATGCATTTCCACTTTGTTTTTTCAAACATTCAAAATATTTTGATCTCTTCTTTAATTATTTACGTAAAAAATTTATCAACGATTTTAGTCGTCGGTCAGAGAGTTTAAATGGGACACTTTATTGACGGTCAAAAAATATTAAATACTTTTTGAAAACTGGAGCCTTCACACCCCCAATCAAAATTCACATAATCTTTACCCAACCTTCTTCCCTCGAGCCCGTATCATTTGTCAAAACGCCCACTGGGAGGTCATCATCGTACATCTCAAAGATAATATTTTTAAGCCCTAAAGTGCTCTTAACTACAAGTAAGTAGATAGTGGCAAGTCGGTGTCGTCCACGGAGAAAATGGATTTTTCTAAGTGTTTACACATATAATGGTAAATACTACAATAGATATAAAGATATGCATACATATAAAAGCATGTAAAGAGGGGGGTTTTGATTGGTTTTTCTAAGTTATGAATTTAAAGACAAATTAACTATCAAGTAGAGTGAATATAGTAAATAAGCAACAAACTACGAAGAAGACATTAAACATAAATTACGGGATCTTGGGTGCAATTGATTTCTACTTCCAAACCTCTTACCTATTATTGAACATATAACTTATTTTACACTTTCACTACTTGTTGTGAAGATAAATCTTCTACCCCTTTTTTATAGTAGTTTACAAGAGTGGATTTGACATCTCTTGCTAAACCTCGCTAATGACCCCTTTAGTCGTTCAACTCCTAAAAGTATCCTATTAATGGAATTAAGTACGAAGAATCAACAAGGTTGGTAACACTTATAAACACTACACCGTGCTAAGCGTTGAATTAATTCATACATTTACACAAGATTAATCAAGAACGTTCAACATTCATAAACTTCTCATATTTGCTACCTGAAACAAACATGATAAAGAATTCAACATTATCACATTCATCTAGCATTTATCAAATCATCAATTATATTAGAAGCTCTAATTCATGCTCTTGGATTCCATATCAAATGAGAGGAAAATTAGCTACTTTATCCTAACTCTAACAAGCAATCATACAAGCATTTCATATACTCAAACTTCCAACACCATTAATGTATTCAACAACCAAATTTCAAGCACAATAAATGCATAATAGCAAAGCATTAAATAGCTTACATAGAGGTCTCAAGACATGGACTTGGAAGCCTTAATCAATTGCTCTCAAGACTAAGTTTAACTACTAGAGTTCATACTAAACAACAATAGCAGTTCAAGCATAAATTCAAGATGAAACAAAGATGAAAAACTAGGGTTTTGCGGTGAAGGAGTCGGGAGAGGAAGATGCTGGAAAGAGAGAAAAATAAGAGAGTATTTATAATACAAAAGGTTAAAAGGTAGATCTGGGCAGTAGTCAGTCGTGACTCGCGACAGGCAGAGTAAGCTGCCCTCACATATTTTCTTCTTCTTGTTTAAGTGTAGTAGACTCCTCTTCCCATCTTCCAGTCTTCATGGTCCTTATTGTCTTCAAAAATTAGTCTTCAAATCCTCCAACCATTACATAGTCTCACAAAATCCGCATTATAAGTGATAAGAGCACTAGAGTCGCTCTTAACTCTTCTAATAGACCTTCAAGGTAAAATGGAGCATCCAAAGCACAAAAGCATGCTCAAAATGAGCATAAAAGATCCCAAAATCATCGTATAATATGGGCAGATTAAACCTCCCCACGCTTGAACCTTACTCGCCCTCGAGTAAGAAAAGATTCAAGAATACAAAGAAGTTCAAATGTCCTCATCCTAATTTTAATAATCCCTAAATCAAAACCTCAAAAAACTCTCAATATTGTAATTCCCCAAAAGTTTCTATCACGCATTATCCTTATTCCTAAATCTACCAAAATATATTACATATCAATTCTCTAATTCCCATCTAAGCATTTCCTAATCCCGAATAGATATTCCCAAAATCCAATGGTATGAAGTGAAATAAAAACCGTATCAAATGTTCAAATACAAGCTTCACTTCATACCAATATATGTATACCCAAAAACGAAGTATACCAAGAATCAAGAATTTAATACCTTACTTCGTTTTCCCCCGCTAAATTACCCAATCCCAAGTAGGCCCATGGTGTTAGACTACCCGACCATCCAAATTTCAACCACAACCTTATGACTCCAATACTGGCAAATGAGTAGATATTTAACCATTTTTTCTTCTTTTCTCTCTTTCTCTCATTTTTCCTAAGAGCCCTTTCGGGTTTTCATCCTAGTCACACTCCATGTTTCTTTAGGCTCACATCTCACTCACACATTTGGCCTCTCATTTTTTCCCAAGCCGCCCTTTCGGGTTTTCAACCTATCCAGACCCCCAATGTTGCCTAAATTGCTCTTTCAGATTTTCAACTTAACTGGTTTTATTTTTGTTTATTTGTCATGTTCTTCCAATCAAGAAAAATAGCTAAATAGCTTTCTGCATTTTAAAGCTGCTAAAGCATCTGAATGCAACAAAACAAAGTATCTAAAAATAATAAAAATATCCAAAAATGTCTAGATCCTCCCAAAAGAAAACAACAAACATCAAATCCAAAATGTCTAGATCATCCAAAAGAAAGCAGCAAATCCCTCCCCCATAATTGAATACTACATTGCCCTTAATGTATCCAAAATATGGAAAAACACAATGCATATCAAAGTACATATCGAAGTTGGGGGTACGCAAAATAAAAATGCTCACAGTCACTGTTGTGAGGACAAGCCACCATCTCCGTAGAGCTGCTGATATTGGGTCATCCATGCCTTGTTCCTCTTACGCCATTCCATGCACCTCGCTGCCTCGGGATCTGGACCCGGTGACCACCTGAGTGTGTCTGCAAGTCTCAAACTCTGGATGAGAGCTGATCAATCTCCTCATCCATGTCCAAAATGTTCTGCGACATAAATATGTTGTGGTCGTATATCATGTTGTGCATTTGCGAATAGAAGTTTGGAGGGGTCTGGTGGAACTGGTACCGGGCAGAGTACTCCTGCATCGGATCAGGCTGCTACGACTGTGGGGAGGTAGGTGGAGAATGCAGTGCAGGTAGAGCCCGGCTATAAGGCAGAGCGCCCTCGTCAGTCCGGACCAGGAGGTTGTTAAGCTCTCATAGAAAACCCTGCCTGCACTCAGCATCTGGCTCGATCGCCAAATCAGGTACCGGGGTATCCATCTCCAATTTTGTACGCTGGGGTTGTGAAAGTTTCATGAAAGTGACACCTATAGCCCCAAACAACCAATAGAACACTCGTGGATCTGTCGTGGTATGGATCAGGTGGAAGTTGACCATACGGGTCAATGTAATGCGATATGACTCCCCCTTACCAGGTCACTGAAGGCCCTGAGGAGTGGTGATGCCCAGCTGCTCAGCAAGTAGGGTAATCATGCCCTTACCGATACTTCACCCTTCTCTTTGTTCGCTGTCTCAACAATGATCGTGACCCACAGGTAAGCCCATCCTCCATATCCTGTCTCCTCACTAGTAAACTCCCACAAGAAGCGTATCTCATCATGGGCACGTCCGTTGCCTCGGCGCGATAGAAGAGAGTAGTGGAGAGTAGGTGATGTACATATCGAATGGCATGATGTATGATGACATTGTTCTTGTCCCTGACATTCCTCACCCTACTAGTGATAGTACGCCAAAACAAGAAACTCTCTCCACCGTGGGGGTATGTCTCTTCGGATCGAACCACGCCTGAATCTTTGCTCCGTCCCAACCAAAAACTTCTTCAATTTCCGAGAAGCTCATCTCATATGATCGGTCATTCAGATGAAACCGAATGAACCTCTCGCAAGGTACTCCATCCCTCTTTGTGTACGTCTTCACTGTGGATAAGAGTTCCAAGGTGTATCACCGGTAAGTGGGTACACCTTGTGACAAGAAACCTCTCATACCTCCTTTGTCAAGGAGGCACCTGACCGGCTCCTTCAGCTTAACGGCCTCCAACCCGGCCTTATCCTTAAAATACGTCTCCTGGATCCTTCTTGAAGCTAACTTGTCCCACCTCTCAACATAAGCTCTAGTGATCCGACACAAACCCATAAATCTGTTTGGGAGAGGTGGTGGTGGAGCTTGAGTGGATGCACTCGCTGCTTGGGTAGGTCTTGCTCTCTTCGGAGACATGTCTATGATTACATCAAGAAATGTCAAATGCACTGGAATATAATAGAAAACGTATGCAATAATTACTTGGACATCATTTTAAAATAACATATTACCAAACTAGATTGCAACTCATGGCAATAATCACCCATATAAAAAATTAGAAATAGTAGTCAAAATGATGTAATCAATACACTACAATCATCACAAAGATAATATAAAGGTGCAATAATGCTTATATGTCCATGCATGTAAAACCCAATCCCATTGCATTGCTAACTATACTATGCCCTAATGAAATTCAATTCCAACAATCTAGGTCAAGTATTGTAATTCCCTAACAATATATACTAACAATTAGCATGAAATTCTACTTCACCATCATAGATCAAAATAAAGCTATTATAGCATCGTATAAAAGCAAAATCATAGCTTAATATCCCAAAATATTATTCTCCAAACAATCACCAAATAATCACCCAATCAGAAACATTTCATCCTAATTCCAACAAATTTCTACCAATTAATACATTCACAAAAATCACCAATTTAATCAATATTAAAATTCGAGAAGAAAGGGGTGAAGAAATGTACCAATTAGATGCTTAGGATGATGAATATATCAAACCCACATAGATTCCTAACCCTAGGCACTTGAAAATTTGAAATCCCAAAAAGTTAGGGTTTCAGATTTCTTGGACAAATTTGGAAGGATTTAGGTTGAATTGGATGGGAAAACGGATGAGGATTGTAATGGGGAAGAGTCCAGCCATTTTATACGGTGTTTTCCGGCCGATTTTGATGGAGGGCGGCAGTTGTGGTGGAGAAAATTCAAAAGGAGAAAAGAGTTTATGAAAAATGAGGGTTATGCACGTTTTTTCCTTCTTATATGTACATTGTCGTGATTCGCGATGACACTGACGCGAGTCATGACGGGTTGGTCAAAGAGCATTTGGAAAGTCAAACAGTTGGTCAAAGGTCTTCTCCGTACCTCTCAAAGTTACTATTTTTAAGCCCTAAAATGCTCTTAACCACAACTAAGTAGATAATGGCAAGTCGGGGTCGTCCACGGAGAATATGGATTTTTCTAAGTGTTTACACATATAATGGTAAATACTACAATAGATATAAAGATATGCATACATATAAAAGCA
>JAULKM010000007.1:16480295-16494816 GCA_032355605.1 Rubia tinctorum
TGAGAAAGTACCCTCGGAATTGCATTGGTGAAACGGTAACAATAACTCGCTCTACAGATAAGAGGTACGGTGATATTGTATGAAAACATTTGGTACAATGATGATGTTTATGATTACAGTAAATCTTAATGTCCTGTATAAAAAAGTGCAACTTGTACTATAATAGCTCCCATTTAGGGAAGGGGGCCATGTGGGGCTATTGTAGATAGTCTTACCTTGCATTGCAGGATGGGCTGTTGAGATTATGTGATATTGTATGTATATAGACACAAACAGACACCTTGAAGGGTGTTTTTTGAATTTATTTAAAAACAAACTAAATCCCAGGAATTATGAGTATGGTGTGCACTCGAGATTCTTGCCTACTAGCTGTGGGTTATGTGTGGGTTGCTGATACACTGGGGTTTATTGTGTATTCAGGCCTCCCCTTTTTTATCTGGATTATATTTGTTCATCGTGGTGGGTTGTCGAGTTTGGATAGTATTGCTCATGTCTCAGTTTGTGGTTTATTGGCTGGGTTGAATTGTTACTCTGAAAAGAGTTGTGCTGGACGGGACTTAGCTTTATACCGGAAATTTAATCGACTTTCCCTTTATCGCAAACAAGTAACAGCCTTATAACGCTGGCAAATTAGATGGCTTTGAAAACTTGTGGTTAATTTTTGCCACCTTTTTTATTTCTTGGAACAAGAAGGTCGTCTTTGGATCCTGTGTAGTTATCTTTCTTCCAGTGGGATCTGTCAGACCATCTATGCTTCTTTGCAACATTTTAAGTTATGTAATGGTGTCCACGTTGAGAGTTTACCCAACTGTCATCTAATAAGATATGCAACTCTTAGTTGAATTGTGTTTGAAGTGAATATGCTCTGTTCTCATGTAAAAGCAGAACGGTGCAATTTCATTCTGAAATTATATTCCACTGTTCTAATGTTTTGCAGATACTTTGGACTTGTAAAGCGGTACGATAAAACCACAAACAAACATTTGGTAAGAAAGTATTCACTTGTTTGATGTACACCTTGATTAGAAAAAGACATGTAGCAGTATCATTTTCTTCCTTGCTTTACAGATCATGTTTGAGGACGGAACCATGGAGCCCCTCGACATGTCAAAAGAAGAATGGGGATTTCTGTAACTTTCTAGCACAATTGTCAGGTAAGTCGTAGCACTTGATCGAGTTTCATTTTTTCAGCTTCCCTCCATTTTTGTTTTCATTAGCTCATCAAAATCCCTTAACATGATTCTCACGTCGCTTGAAATCCTTGCGTTTGCAGGCCTTGTAATCAAGAGCATAGGGATGATATACAAGAAAACACATACTAACTGTACAAGGATGAAACTTCTTGCTATTTTGAAGTCAACTGTAGCGTTTTCACCTCATTTATAGCTTAAGACAAGTCTGGATATCAACCATACAAATATTCTCTGGTGCATTAGTAATTGCCAAGTGTGATGTAACCTATAGATCTGTTTATTACATTGAAAACATGGGAATTGGTTGTAACAAATCCGACTTCTATGTGAATAAAAGTTTCTGGTGTTGTTGACATTGATATCTGGGTATAGAGACCATGCTATTTTTTTACATTGGAAACATGGGAATTGGTTATCACAAATCTGACTTCTACATGAATATAACATTCTGTTGTTGTTCACATTAATATCTGGGTATAGAGACCATGCTATTTTGCTTACAAACTAGAAACTACAAACCACGGAACTGTTCAAGAATCTATCGCGCTCAAAAAGCACACTAAAAAGAATCAACATATTTTTCGCATCCCCAAACTACCAATAAGGAAAATGATGAAGCAAATCACCACAACATAGTATATCCACCGAGCCAGATTAGGAAGCTCAAACCTTGTGGAACTATCCCAACAGGTGGTTCAACGTCCTTGACAATGGAAATGCGGACCTGCTAGTAATCTACAACATTTGGAGAGAGATCAAGTGCAGTCATCTACGGTCATTCTGGTACCCCACCAGATTAGATGGGAACTCTTTTACCACGATAGCGATCAAAGAACTGCAGTCGAGGAGCAATGAATTCAGGTCATCAAATTTTCAACATATACTCAATAAGCATAGTTAATACTACACTAGTAGGAGAAAGCATAAAAAAGAAAAAACATCAAGGCGATTTATAAGAGATTGAAAAAAATGTGAACACAGCGTAGCTACAATCCTGTAACAAGCCAGAAGGCAGTTCCAATGAGGCAATAGAAATACAGTACTACATAATGTTGCCGGATGTAACAAACTACATTCGTTTGGACAAATGCTTATAAAAGTTCCCTTCTAATGTTGGTAACAAAACATTCAACTTCCATGCGCTACAAGCTAAACTTGAGATATTGTACTCCATGCGGGAGAAAATTTAGCAAGGGGAGAATGAAACTTACCGTTCTGATGTATGGTTGCTGAACCACCCATCCAAGAATAGGTATCTTCTGGATGAAAACTGCCAGTGTAGGCCAGAATCCACTGCACGGAAAAAGGAAAAAAAACCATGAGCAACCAACTGAGAACCTTAATAAGATCAAAGCACAAGAACAGATAGGGAGCAGCCACACAGACCTGAAGAGGACGATAAACCCGTAGGCCTCCAGCATCATTCCTAGTATGGGCCAGCCTATAATCACGAAGAAAAATCCAGCGCCAAATGAACCCGTACCCTGTCCAATGTCCAAATATCCCAAACTAAACCAGTAAGCAAGAAATTTTTTTAAAAAAACAGTAAGCAAAAAATGCTACCACGAGTGCACCGACAAAGAGAAAGTGAGAGGAGATCAAACCTTATAATTCGAAGGTCTCATGAAGAACTGCAGAGATGGCTTCAACCCAATAGTAAGTATAACACCGGATAAGAACAGAATCTGATCAATTGAAAGCAACCAACATTAAAACCAAACTCTGAAAAAAATCAACTGGGATCATAAAAGTAAACAAGCAATCGACTTACATTTCCCATTGCAATAAGGCCCTTGTCGAAGAAGAAAATGATGCCCAAGAACGAGAAAAATACTCCAAATCCCGTCAATCCCAGCCCAATCTCTTTTCATGCAACCAACCCAATCATTCTCAATACACAAACTAAATTCACAATATCAAACAGAAATATAAAAAGGGCACTCACTTTTCATGTCGTTCATCTCGAAGGAAACCATTTTGTGGGCAAATCGATTGGATTTCAAACCTGGCACAGTTAATCAAAACACAAATTAAGCTCCCAAATACAGTAATATTGATCAAATTGAAGAGTGATCTAGGGTTTAGGAGATGTAAAAAAATCGAGGCGTACCTTTGGATGGATTATTCGTCGCAACTTTCAGCTCCCAAATTTACTTCAATTTGATCAAATTGAAGTAAGGCAGAGTTTTCTGGGTGTATATGTAATTGCGTAGTGTGTGAGCGCGTGTGAAGGTTTTCTTCCGATTTAGAAAGCAACGACTCGGTATTGGCTGGATGACGTCATTCAGAAAAATTGCCTCCCTTTTCCCCCCAGAAAATATTTGTCAGCTAACCAATTAAATGATGCCACGTAATCGCTTAAGTTTGCATTGTTGTTGATAAAATCAGTAGTAGAGAAAAAAAATGTTTGGTCAATGGTTTTAGAAAAACAATTTTGAAGAATGAACTCGTGTGAAAAACGTTTTGTTCAGAAAAGAAACAAAGAAAACAATTTTGTTTTGAAAATAGAACTGTGGGCATGATAATTCACTGCCTTTGAAACGAAATTCGTCAAACCTAGTGTGTAAGATTTTAACAAGGCGTTCGTTCCGCAATGTACCACGGGAGCTCCGTTTACTTGTGCACTCAAGTAGTGGAGATGGAACTCATATTAACTATGCTCAGATAGAGAGAGGAAGTTTCAGAAAGGCAGTAGTGAAGAAGGCTGTGAAGTGTGCTTCAAAGCTGTTGTCGACTGGCTTTTTTATAGGCACTCGGGACAACTAAAGGAACAAGAAGAATGGAGAATGTGCAAGCAGTTAGTGGAACCACTTCAACCTAAAGAGCGGAACGTTCCACTTCTACGTAGCAACATGGTAAGAGTGTTACAAAATCAAAAGGCAGGTCGTTTTTACTAAGTCTATTTTGGAGTTTAAAACTTATCAATTAAAAACTACCAACGTGGTTTTACTGAGTGATAAACCAGAGAAAAAAAATAGGGATTAATAAAGACCAAGTTTAATTATTTGAGAGATCTCATAAAACTGGACTCTGGAACTAATTGTAACAAAAAAAATCAATAATATGGGTTCAAGACGACCCGACCCGACCCACATGCTTGCCTCATCTCGTCCGGACGGTCGATCGGAGAAATTTTGGCACTTAAGCCTCAATATCTTGCGATTGAACTAATGTGTAGTGAATTGGGATGATCGACTCATTTTCGGAGTGAACGTATCTGAGACTCCTAAATTGGTTGATCATTTTAAGAACACCTGTTTTACTTGAATAAACCGAGTTCTGCGATAATCAACACTTATAGTGGCCACAGTTTCCTTGGGAAAACTCAAGAGTGCTTTAGAAAGACAACCCTTAAAAGTAAATCATAAAAGGAAGGTCAATCATTTACACTCAAGTAGGCCCTTCCATCAAGTCTTAATAGACCACCCCATCAGGGCTATGGAAAGATTATGAACGATTCATTGTTCATCTTCACATAATTTTTGGTGAATCCACAAGTCTGTTACAAATCAGAATTATCTTGAATTCATTAAGAGCTTTATGCTCATCCTCACAACGTACATATATCTTAGGAATGAGTAGTTTTGTACGTTTGTAAGTCTTTCCTTGGATTCGTTTGGCTTCAAGTCGTTTGAGAGACAACAAGAGTATCCACCAAGAATTCCTCACCTAACAAGGTTTTAACCCCATTCCCCTCGATGAATCTTGGACTATTTTTCTACCTAGTCCTTTAGTAAATGGATTAGCTAAATTCCTTTCTAATCTTAAGAATTGTAAAGCCAGTACTCCAGTCTCTATCACATTTCTCACATATTCATGCCTAATGTGTATATGTCTTTTCTTATCATTGTAAGCTTCATTTTGGGCAACACCTAAGGCTGCTTGAGAGTCATATAAAAGTGAGACAGGTGGAGTGGGTTTCCCCCCACAAAGGAATATATGCCAGCAATGACCTAAGTCACTCTGCTTCTTGCCCTACCAAGTGTAGAGCTATAAACTCAGACCACATAGTAAACCGAGCTATACAAGTCTATTTTGAAGACTTCCACGAGATAACAACTCCTCCAATGGTAAAAACATAACCACTAGTGAAACTTACTTCACGATTATCGGTTACCTAGTTCGCATCACAGTACCCTTCCAAAACAGCAAGGTATCCTACAAGATGCAATTATAAGTCCATTGTACCTCTTAGATATTTTAGTAAACGTCTAAGGGAAACCCAATGTTCTCTATTAGGATTGTGGGTGTACTTACTTAGTCTACTCACTGCATAGGCAATATCAGGTCAAGTGTAGTTCATTAAAAACATTAAATTACCAATGATTTTTGCATACTCCCCTTGAGACACACTTCTTCCTTTGTATTTATTTAAGTGAATAGTGGAGTCATAAGGAGTTCTTACTGGCACTACGTCAAAGCTGTTAAATTTTCTCAGCACCTTTTCAACATAGTGAGACTGGGATAGTATGAAACCATTACCTTTTAGTAATTTTTACCCCTAAAATGAACATCAACTTCCTCTAAATCTTTCACTTCAAATTTAGAGGACAAGAGTCTGTTGGTTTCATTAATAGCATCAATGTGTGTTCCAAATAATAACATGTCATCTACATAGAGGCAGGTAATCACACATTTAGAATCAAACAGTTTTGAATACACACAAGCATTAGATCCATTCACAATAAAACCAAAACTACGAATAGTTTTTGAAACTTTTCATACCATTGTTTTGGTGCTTGCTTCAAACCATACAAGACTATCTGGAATGCAAGGTAATAAACCCCAGTGTATCAGCAACCCACACATAACCCACAACTATTAGGCAAGAATCTCGAGTGCACACCATACTCAAAATTCCTGGGATTCAGTTTGTTTTTAAATAAATTCAAAAAACACCCTTACAGGTGTCTGTTTGTGTCTATATACATGCAATATCACATAATCTCAACAGCTCATCCTGCAATGCAAGGTAAGACTATCTATAATAGCCCCACAGCCCATCCTGAATACACACAAGTATCAGATCCATTAACAATAAAACCAAAACTACGAATAGTTTTTGAAAATTTTCATACCATTGTTTTGGTGCTTGCTTCAAACCATACAATGACTTCTTAAGTTTACACACCTTATTTTCTTGGTTTGTTATGGTGTACCCTGGGGGTTATATCATATGTATCTCTTCTTCTATATCACCATTCAAGAAAGATATTTTAACATCCATTTGATGTACTAACATTTTATGCATTGAGGCCAAGACAAATAGTGCACGAATTGTGGCTATTTTTGTTACAGGTGAGTAAGTATAAAACAAGTCCACACCAAACTTTTGGGTAAAGCCTTTAATCACAAGTCTTGCATTAAATCTTTCTACTGAACCATCAGTTCTTAGTTTTCTTTTAAATATCCATTTGCAACTTGACGCTTTAGATCCTTTAGGCAAGTCTACCAAGTCCCATGTGTTATTAATTATTATTGACTCAAGTTCACTATTTATTGCTTCTTTCGAAAAGCTAGCATCTATAGATTTCATAGCCTCTTCATAAGTTTAGGATCTTCTTCAAGAAGGTGAGGAAAAATTACTAACTCATTTAATTCATTTACATATTCGAGTTCAGTCACAAAAGCAGTCACAAAAGCAGTCACAAAATCAGGTCCAAAATCAGTTTATTTTCTACGTCTCTTACTTCTTCGAATTTTATTATTACCATGTTCTAGTACATGTACAAAAGTACAACTAGTAGGCACATGTATCACATTGGAAGATGCATCATTCATATTTTTTTGAAGGAAATATGCTTTCAAAGAATTCAGCATCTCTATATTCGCACATTTACTTATCAAGTAATCACATAAATCTGTAAGAATTACTATTTTCAGCATATCCCACAAATATGGCATCAACAGTTTTAGGAACATTTTTTTACGTTTGAAAGTAGGCAAAGTTACTTTAGCCAAACACCCATACACTTTTAAGTATTTCAAATTAGGGGTATATCCTTTCCACAATTCGTGAGGTGTTTTATCTAATCTTTTATGAGGGACCTTATTTAGAATATGATTGGCTGATAAGATAGTCTCGCCCCACATTTCATTAGGTAATCCATAACATAAAATCGTTGCATTCATCATATCTTTTAAAGTTCTACTTTTTCTTTCAACTATTCTGTTTTATTATGGGGTGTAAGGTGTTGTGAACTCATGAATGCCTTTCTTTTCACAAAATTCTTTAACAAAATTTGTATTGTATACTCCTCCCCTATCTGATTTAAGTCATTTTATTTTCCTATCTAGTTGATTTTCCACCTCGATTTGTAGATTAGGAACTTTTGTTTTGCTTCATCTTTAGTTCTTAAAAGGTAAATCCTAGTATACCTTGAATAATAATCTACAAAGGTTATGTAGTACCATTTTCCACCTATACTTTCAAAGTTTCTAAAATCCGCTAAGGCTGTGTGAACTAGCTCTAAAAGTCCAGTTACTCGTTGAGTTATTTGTTTAAATGGTTTCTCTGTGATTTTAGCTTCTACACAAGTTTGACATTTTCCAACTGAATTTTAGGCAGGTTAGGTAGCAAGTTCATGTGTTGCATTTGTTTAATTGAATTTGTACTAACATATCCTAAATGTGCAAGCCAAATATCAAAAGATTCGACGACATAAGCAGAAGTAGATGCTTCATTGATAGTAGTGGTGTTCACAACAAATAGCCCCAAGACGTGTATCCCTTTCCCACAAATTGGCCATTTTGAGTGATAACTAGTTTGTCAGCTTCAAACACTAGTTTGAGACCGACCTTGTTAAGTAGACTAGAAGATATTAAGTTTCTATGCAGAGAAGGAACATAGAGAACATTTGAAAGAGATAAATTCTTTTTTGAGGTCAGTTTGAGAAAAACCTTCCCTTTGCCGAGAACTGGGGCACTGCTTGAGTTTCCCTTGTAGACTTTTTCACCATCAACGAGCTCCTTGAAAGTTGCGAACAAGTCCCTGTTTGCGTAGAAGTGCTTGGAGGCTCCAATGTCAATGATTCAGATCATTTTTTACCAGGTTGACTTCGAAGACTACAACAACAATGGTCTCCACATGTTTCAATATTTTACTTCTTCTCACTCCCTCTTTGTCTCCCTCTTTCACTGTATAACGGCTCGCCGGAAATGTCTCTCCGCTGAAAGATCGTCTCTTCGCTGGAAACATCGTGGCCATGGCGGCACCGCTATGGGCAAACAACAAAGCCTCCTTTGCTGAGACACTATTGCAATTGAAGCCACCATCTGAATCCATGACGCTCCATCCACACTACAATTACAAAGGGGAGGTGGCAGTTCTATACCCAGAGGACGAAATCGATATGCTTGCAATTCTGTACGCCAAAGCCCTAACTGGTAAATTTAGCAGGGGAAGACCGACCATGGACTTAATCAGAAAAACAATTTCAAGCCATCAGTTTCAAAGGCGAAGCTCAAATAGCAACGATGGATGGTCGACATGTTCGGAATTACTTTTGACTTGGAGGAAGATTACCATCGGTGCTGGCTGAAGAGGACCTGGTCACTGGGAGGGAACATAATGAGAATCCTCAAGTGGACGAAGAACTTCGACTACGATGAGGAATCATCTCTAGCTCCAGTGTGACTCACAGTCGAATTCCCCCCGGTACATTTCTTTCATCCCACTGTCCTAACACATATTGGTAAGGCTATAGGAGAACTTCTATTTACTGATACACCCACTAAGAATCTCACTAGACTTTCCACCATTAGACTATGTGTAGAAATGGATGTTTGTAAACCTAAGCCTTCCAAAATTCGCTTAGGTTCGATTAGGAATAATAAGTCACACAATATTGTCTATGAGGACTTTCCAGCATACTGTAATTGTTGTCATAAACTTGGACATGTTGAGGAAAATTGTAAACAAGGGGAGCCAAGGGACACTAATGGATATAAGGGGCCAAAGTATAACAAGCCTGAGGTCAATAGAAACCAACAAGGAAGCCTAGACCAAAGGGATAAGTTGCATCTTCAGGAATGGATACCTGTTGTAAATAATATAGCTGGTGTACAAAAGGAAAATGTGCTTCCTACTGTGTCCAGTAAGGACTGGAGATATAGACAATGTGGAACACTAGAATTCATCTTCCAGTCTCCTAGAACTTAATAAGACGGGAAAGATTAGGAATGAAACAACCCATTGTTCTTCCGAAATTAAATCTCCTAGTCCCCAAGTTAACATACTAACCAAACCTGACAAGAAGCATAATAATAACTCCTCTACCCCTGACAATCCACCAAATGAACACACTGAGGACTCTGTCCCACGGCCCCCTCCCTTTCCTACTTCTGTCTCCAACATATTTCAAGTGCTACAACATGGGGACTAGAACATGGTGGAGGAAATGGTTTCAGCTCAACACCTTTTGCAGCAACATAGAAATCAAAATTTTGAAGACTCGTCAACGAACCAGGAGGACTTACTGGACAACAAAGATGAATCAAAAGGCTAAAGAATGGCTCCCTCTTCACGAAAGAGAAAGACAAGTTCACTTATCTTCACGGATGACACACTATGCTCCAGACTAAGAGACACTCCCAATGCTCTCAATCTTGACCTATCTCATTTGAACTACAACTCCAATAGTTTGAATACTAAGAGAACTCTATTTTTTTACAGACCTCCACTTTGTTGACAGAAGTAGACAATGGAGATTTACAATGCAGTGAGGTGGAAGATTTACAATGCAAAGATAGGGTAAATGAGGTCTGTCTGGGACAAGAAGAAGACTTCCCTTCTCCTTCAGAACAGTAATTCGAGGAGGTTAGGCTGAAGAGGACTAGGACTCCCAAGAGAAGCACCAGGTTAGCTATGAAGAATAACAAAAATATTAAACATGATAAATATGCTAATTAATATCATGTTTTGGAATGTTAGGGGTCTAGGGACTTCAGAGCATAGACTTAAAAGATTGTCAGTTAAGCATAAAATTGATTTGATGGCTATTATAGATCCTAAGGGTAAATTGGAGAGTAGAAAATGGTATCAGAAGAAACTATGCTATAGGAATTGCCTGATTACAAACCACCAGAAAATTTGGATATTTTACTCTCATAGGGTTTCACTTTCACTTGTCTCTGAACATGAGAATTTTATTGTGTGTAAATTGAAGGATAAGCAGAGTGATAAATTGTTCACCATTTATGTGATTTACTCCCCTCAAACTACCTATGAAAGATTAAAATTGTATAATCTTATTCAATCATCAACTCTCTCAGGTAATACAATTTTAGGAGGAGATTTTAATGCAATTAGAAACCTGGACGAATATTCAAGTTCAAGCACTCCAGATATGAATACCATAAGGGATTTTAATTTCATAAATGATCTTAAACTTAGTGAGATTAACACTACAGGAAATCCCTTCACCTGGAGCAACAATAGGGCTGTAAAACCTACATCTAAAAGGTTAGATGGAGTACTGGCTAACTAGTCATTCCAGGATAATTTTAACAAGTCACATGTCCAAGTTCTTAACAGAACTTCCTCTGACCATTCACCTCTCCTTTTAGAGATCAGGAACGATAGTATCACCTTCCCCAGACCATTTTGGTTCCAGGAAATGTGGTTCATGAGAAAGGACTTCATAAAACTCATAGAGGAGAACTGGCTTCAGCCCGTTGAGGCTCAGGGTCAGCTTAGGGTGACTTTAAAATTAAAAAGACTCAAACTGGAAATAAAATCATGGAACAAGACTGTCTCTGGCAATATTAGGGATAATATAAGGATGTCAGAAGATCGGGTGGCAGCCCTGGAGGAGAAATATGATAACTCACATCTCATAAAAGATAAAATTGAATTAAACAAGGCTAGGGCAATACTAACTAGGTCAATTCAGGAGGAAAACATCTTTTTCAAACAGAGAACAAAAGAAAAATGGTTAAAAGATGGGGATTAAAATACAGAGTACTTTCATAAGGCAATAGCAGAAAACAAATCAAGATTATCTATTTTAAAAATAAAGGAGTCAAGTAACTCATGGATTCAGGGTCGAAAGGAAATCGTGGAGTCTGCTGAAAGTTTTTTCAGGGATTTGCTTAGTGATGAAAACTCAGATACATATGGGGTCAGTTTAACTTTCCTCTTACAGGAAATAAAAACAGTCATCACACCATCCCAGAATCAGGATTTAATGAAACCAGTAACTATGGATGAGGTTAAGGATGCCATCTTCAGCTTAGATCCTACAGCTGCACCTGGTCCAGATGGATTCATAGGCCATTTTTTAAGAAAGTCATGGCATATTATTACCACTGATATGCTCCAGGCAGTGAGAGAGTTCCAATTAGGTGTGCCAATTCCTAGAGCAGTTAGCAGTTCCTTCATTGCCCTAATACCTAAGAATAAAACACCTGCTACCTTTTCAGAGTATAGACCTATAAGTTTATCTAACTTTACAAACAAAGTTCTGGCTAAGGTAGTTGCGGAGAGGTTAAAACCATTAATGGGTCACATAATATTAGAAGAACAATCAACCTTCATCACAGGTAGGGACATAACAGATAATATATTAATGATGAAAGAAGCAGTTAGACTCTTGGATAGGAAAAATGAATCATTAAACTTAATTTTTAAGATGGATATGATGAAAGCTTTTGATAGGGTCTCTTGGGCTGCTCTTAACTCCCCAATGTTGAAAATGGGATTCCATGGTAACTTTGTTAAGATGATTATGAATAATCTGAATGGAGCCTGGTTCTCTGTCTTGATTAATGGCACTCCTTAAGGTTTTTTCAAGCCCTCTAGAGGCTTGAAACAAGGGGACCCTTTATCACCTTTTTTGTTTAACATAATCACTGAACTGCTGACTTTAAACTTAAGAAAACAGTTTCTGGTGAGAAACCTCAGGCTATTCAAAACACCAGTTAACACTAACCCCATATCAAAGCTCTCATTTGCGGATGATACAACCATTTTCATCTCAGGAACATAAAAAACACTGATAAATTTAATGAAATTCTTGGACATATGCCAGAGAACAACGAGACAAAAGGTAAATTTCAGTAAAAGATTTTTCTCCTCAGGGAAACTAAGTAATAGGAAGAAAGAAAAGATCCAGAGGATAACTGGAATGTCTCAAGGTACATTTCCAGTGTCATATTTAGGTGTACAAATCTTTAAAGGAAGGAAACTAAATATGTATTTCACAGACTTAGTGGATAGAGTGGCAGGTAAATTAGAAAATTGGAAAAACAATTGGCTCTCTCAAGGGGGGAAATTGATTCTTATAAAACATGTTTTAAGTGTCATTCCTCAACACTCATGGTCAGTCACAGATCCTACAGCTCACACAATACATAAAATTGAAGGTTTAATGAGCAATTTCTTTTGGGGAGAAAAAGATGATAAGAATAGGAGGCATTGGATCTCATGGGAGAGAATGTGTTATCCAACCCTAGGAAATGGATTGGGTATTAGGGATCTAACCACTTCAGTAAACTCATTCTCCATCAAAATCTGGTGAAAATTGCAACAAGGATCATCTCTTTGGTCAAAGTTTATGTGGTCGCTGCCTTTATCCTTCAGAACCTCTGAAACCTGGGATAGATATAGGATAGTAGATATTTTCTCTCAAACGAATTCACAGGTTATTATAGGGGATGGACATGCCAACATCTGGACGGCCAACTGGTTAGGTTCAGGCTGCCTTCTCAATTTATGACCACCACAGGTACAAGTTCCTCTTCCAATCCTGCAAGTGAAGGACCTCCAGGTTAGTAAAAATGTTTTCTTTCCTATTTTATCGGATCACTTACCTGCTGATGTTATAACAAATGTTGAAAAGCAAATCAATTTGACAAATCACAAAGACTTCATGATTTGGAAACCAGATGATTTGGGTCTGTTTAACATCAAGTCTGCTTACCACTCTCTTAGGAAAACCAGACCAATCATAACAATGTTAACAAAGGTAAGGAATTCAATAATTCCAAACAAAATCATGATCTTTGTTTGGAAATTATTGAATAATGCCCTACCATTTGATAACATTCTTATGAGAATTGGGTTTCATCTTGCATCAAAGTGTCCTAAATGTGATAGTGTGGATACAGTAGGCCATTATTTCAATGAATGTTTGGAGACTGATAAGGTGTGGAAGAAATTCCACAAATTGATGAGCTTCCAACATCAATCTTTCATCTCTGTTGCAACTAGATTACAATCTTATTGGGATAAAAAAGGTCATTCCAGTTTACGCCTTTCTTTAATATGCAATCTTCCCATGATTATTTTGTGGGAGTTATGGAATGCAAGGAACAAAAAAAATGAGAATAGGGATTATAATGCTGCAGCCATTTGGAACTCAGTTACTACTCTTTCGTTCTCCTTGTATGCTGATCACAGTCAGTTGCATTTTGTATCACATGATCATACTTTATTTATTAATGGGATCATTCCTCCGCTGAGAAGGAATACGAGAATGGCCATAAGCTTAGTTAAATGGAATCCTCCAACCGAAGGGATTGAAGTTAATTATGATGCATCCTTCACCAACTTAGGATCAGGGATTGGATGTGTAGCTAGATCTGAAAATGATATTTTATTGCATACAATATCTGATTTCATCGGGGAGCAATTATCATCAGCTCTTTATGCTGAATTGCTGGCTATTCATGCAGGTATGAATTGGGCTATTACGAGGAGTACACAGATTTTCATCGAATCGGACTCTAAACAAGCCGTACATATCTTGAGAGCTGAGGCTAAATCTCAATGAAGATTGCTTCACCTTGTATGGAAGATGATGGACACAATGCGGCTAGGATGCTTTCAGTTTGATCACATTTTCAGATAAGCGAGTCACCCTGCAGACTACCTAGCTAAACTCTCTACAAGAACTCAAGGAAGTATGAACTTTGATACGGCAGCTCGACAGGAACACCTCCACTTCCTTCTACGGAAAGATAACCTCTTCCCACAATTTAGAAATAAATATATTACGATTGGAGAGTAGATTCATCGGGATGATTTTAGCAGTGGTGGTCTGTCTGGCCATTCTGAATCTCACACAGGGGTGGGGGATTATGAAATGGAAACACAGATTGCATATCCCCAAAATCATTTCAATTTTTATTAATAGGCCGGTCAATCAATTTGACCTTTTATAATGACTTCAATTGGGTTACTAATGGTTAGTGTATCTATTAATAAATATAAAAAATCACTAATCAAACTAAAAAAATGTGATGGAGATCAGGGTACGACTACCACCATAAATGAAGACATTCCACGTCTTGATCAAACATTCAAGGATTTTGTTCGTGATCCTCTA
>JAULKM010000007.1:16494891-16504961 GCA_032355605.1 Rubia tinctorum
CACTGGCCTTGCATTATTGAATACAAACCCATATGTCCAGTGGCTATGACTAGGAAATATTTTTATAGGGAGGGATCGACACCGTGTCAACCAGAAAAGTATGATGTAGGTGTTCTAGATGTGGAACATAGGTTAGTGTACGAGTGGATATGCATGAATATATTGTTGTCGGGGGGGGGATTATACTTGCGAGCCAACCATAGGAAATTATATGCTATTTTATTATGTCGTGGATGGAATTAAGATAAACCCTGATTATACTATATTGAATTATATTCTAAAGGCCGCTGCCGGGAAGAAGAAGGATCTCCCCTATGGGGGATTGATCACAACCATGTATAGGAAATGGGGTATTACTTCTGTTGATAGACCAATGCGCCTATATTATTATGACAAGTCGTGGTTTGAGCACTAGAATTTGAGTGTGAGATTTGATAACAAATGTTATGTGAATATCGTCCCTAGAGAAAATGCTAAGAAGGCTAAGAGGGCTAAGGATTCTGAAACTCAAAGGGAGGAAGCCTCGTTATCCCGTGAGTTACTTTTCTTTAATAGTTCAATTTTTTAATTTTCTTTAAACTGTTTTGAAATTAAACATAATTTTGAAATTTTGTTTTTTTGAAGGTTCTGCCAGTTCTTTGAGAGGTTCCAAGAAGAAAAAAATCAGCAGATACATGGTGTTTCTACATGCGGACATTAGTGCTGCAAACGCAGAGGTGAGTGCCATAGAATCTATTCATGGTAAGTTCATCGCTTCTTCAGGCTTGAACATCAACCCTGTATTTGCCGAGAAAATGCCAATTTCAAGCTAGTGTTCTCCGACGACGAAGATGAAGTGGAAGATGAGGCTAATGAAGATGGGGAGGAAGATGAGTGGGAGGAAGAGGATGGGAACATCGAGACTGACCCCGAGATTACCTAGATGTTTGTAGACCAAGAAAATGAGGAGTGATATTGACCCAGAAATTTGATACTATGCATTCTGGATTTTTTAAAAAGTTTTCAATTTAATACTTTAAACTTGTGTAAGATATTGAGTAGGAAGGAAATTAACATTTGAAGGATGATTTTTTTTAACGATGAAGTACAACGTGGTTTTAACATTTCCTACAATCTAGCAATATGATTCAGCCGATGGAATGACCAAAAAAATGGACCTGAGTTTACACTTTTTTTAAAGTTAAACCCATCTTAATGGGAGGGATATTTATTAGGATCCCCAGTCCTTACCAAAAGAATTGATTGAGTTTTTATAAGTAATTGAGTTAAGTGAAAGCTTAATATTTTTACGAATATTACCAAGTAATATTCACATAATATTACTGTTCCTTAATACCTTGTCAAGATTTTAAAAATCCCTATTTTACTCCTAGGACAAGACACAATCAATAATTAAAAGAACAAACACATAAATTTTACGTGGAAAACCCAAATTGGGAAAAATCACGGGAATCAAACGATTCCAATTCACTATAAAATAGAAAGAGCTTACAATGTATGTTTTATTTCTCAATACACAATGTCTCTAAACACTAAATTGCATTCTCTCTAATCAACCAAAAACTTTCTATCACTCACATGGCTATAACACAAGTATGAGATAATTATGCTAAAATCCTACCATAACCTCAGGTCTAATTCTTTTGGACTTAACTCTACAAGACCATCTAGAATAAAGACCTCTAACTTTATTCTCATTATATTTGGACTTTGTGGAGTATTCCCAACAAATCCTCCCTCGAGTCAAAGTCCCAAGTACAACATCTTCAACACATGTGAATTGCATCTTCTTCTTTAACTTCAACTCATCCTTGTGAATGCCAAGTTTATTGAAAAACCCGTCGCTCAAACCTCCAACATAAAAAAAAAACTCTATGATCATTTTTCATTCATTTGATCATCATCCTACCTCTCTTGAACATCTTGCAGAAATCATTGTCACCATTGAACCTGCACCCTTGCTAACATAACTTGCCCAGTGAAATTATGTTATCACCACAACCAGCTACATTCTTCACATAAACTAATCTCTTAACAACGCCATTGTGATTCTTGAAGCATGCAATGCCAACACCCTCAATCTTCATCTTCTCACCATTACCAACAATCACGTGACTAAATTCTCCACCAACTTGCAAAGTTTGAAATGAATATTTATCAGAGAAAATGTGCATAGAAGATGCACAATCCAACACCCATCTTGAGTCTTTCGACTTGTTGCTCTTCATCATATTCAAGTCATCATGATCATCTTAAATCACCAAGTTTGCAGAGTTATCATTTTCTTCAACCTCCTATTTGCCTTTCATCTTTCTCAACCTTTTCACTAATATCTTAAGACGTTGGACAATCTGAGTTATCATGTATGGCTACTTATGATCATGAATGTCTTTATTTTTTCTGAATTTTGTTTGGTCTGGCTGTTAGACAAACATATCGATTGGCATAAATGGCTGAGTTTCTGAACATTCTAAAATATGATTAGCATGAGTGATGAGTTATAGGTATTGAGCTATATTTGGAAAAATGTTGAATGTTGATCTTGAGTGTTTGAACTTTAAGAATTCTAACTTTCACAATGCTAACTGAATGCCCTGGCTGAATGTTTATCTTGTCGAGTTTTTGAACTTTCGAAATGTGACAACTGCAATATTAATAAATTCATCAATTCTCTTAACAAAGCTTAAATTACATATCCCACTTTGACGTCGTGAATATGACGACCCAATAACATACTTTAAAGGTCTCTTTTCTTTATAGGCTTCTTGATATTTCCATAACGTTATAATCTTTACCATTGATTTTTTCCCCAGAAAAATCTCATCCCATGCAAATGCATGAAGTGAAAGGAAAACAAAAAAAGGAGCTTATATTTTTATGTAATGCGTGTTGGTTCGTGAATTGTGATTGATAAGTGCGAGGACATTTTTTCATCGATGACGACTATGTATTAAAGAGTGATAATTCGCAGGTGTATAAATTGCAGGGAATACCTTTTAAAGTATAAAATAAATAGGATGATAACTGAGTTATAGGTCTCATTCTAATAGATTGGGATAGTTAGGCTCAATGGAATTACACTTATGATTCTGGTACAGTTTTAGTATGTGGATTAGTCCTTGGTTCAATTGTTAATCCATCCTCCCTATAACAGACAAGTTTATGATTCAAATCACACTTTTGTCAAAAATTGTGAATTTTGATTACCTACCATTTGTAGAATCGTATTAGTGGTCGCCACTGTGGTTTCCTAACCTGACTTGGTCAATTAAGGTGTAGTCATGGTGGTTCGTTGGTGGTACGACGTAGGCTGTTCTCAGAAAGACATACCTAGATATTCAAATGGATGGAGTTTCTGGTTTCACTCAGTTTCAATAGATTCAAATGGTTGTTATTGACGAACATTGACTTGAAAAAATTTAAACCCTTAGAACAATGACCGACGTTGACCTAAAATATTTTGGTAAAAACCCAATGTTATGACTTAAATACCCTTGGTAATTCTTAGTCTGCGGGGATCCTGCACACAAAAAGAGTTCCTTCTCCACCAACTCATCCAAAACCACCACCACCAACACTCCTTCCCCAATACATTCCAATACCATCATCACTACAGCCCAAAACCACCGCCCCAGCCACCTCAGCCATAATTGCCACTCAAAACCAACCACAACTAAAGTGCAAAACCAATACCAGACGCCCACCAAAACTACATCGAACCATCACAACCATACTCCCACAGCTACAACCCGCAATCACCCCACCCTATCACAACTAACCAATCACTGACCACAGTATTGGCAACATAATCACTCAGACGTTATTACCAAAACTACTTCCAATTCCTAATGTCTCCTTCATGTTAGATGCAGCTTCGAGTTTGTTAATCGCTCAGATGCTAATGCACCACCGACCCGAACCGCAACATTTGGTTCACTGCCTTTGGGTTTCGCAGATCGTCCAGCGTTGTCTCGATCACCGCCGGTGGGCACATAATGGTGCCAATATGCCAGTTCTACTTATATTTTGTGAACAAAGTTACGAGGAAGGGCTCTGTGAGGGTGAAGAAGGACAACAATCAACCAGTCAATGTTGCATTATAAGAATCAACGACGAAACATTTGGGAAAATAAATCAATGAGATTTTGGTGAAAAATTTTCTTCTAGCCAAATTCGAGGGATCAAATCTTTACCAAGATCAATCACCGCCCTTCTCCTAAATCAGTTTGAGGGATTAAATTTTGACTCTACAAAATTCAGCCAGTGTCGTGTTGGGAAAAAAGTGTTTTCTTTTTTTCATATATTTAATTCAAAGTTTTTTTATCATTCAACATTCATCAATTTTGACTGACATTGACCCAAATCTCAGGCCAACCAAAAATTATATTTGTACTTTTAAAAAAATTGAATCATATAGGTACATTCCAAGAAACCGAAGGTGAGAACACTTTTTCTTGAATATATGTAACGTATGAAACACGTCATATGAGTGACCCATTGATCAAATTGGACTATTATACCTATTTTCCGTCTCCTCTAATTGAAATAGATCTCCATATTTTTATAGTGTAAAACTCCACATTTATTAATGATGAAATACCACACTTATCTATACCATACTTAAAAGAGCGAATCATTTCTTTGCTCACCGGTTTAGGTACGATAACCACTAAACACCTCTCCAGCCTCCATTCCTCCTGCCTGCTTCTCTTTGAATTACAAATTTCTGCCATCCCCTGCTCTCGGTCTTCAACTGGTCGATGGTAGCTGGTTTCTCCTTCAATTCTTTACTTTTACACCTCCCTGCTTCCTTCCACCGCCCCCTACATACATCCAACTCCTGCACCGTTTGCCCTTCCCCCCTCACTTTTTATCTATTTCCTTCATTGAAGCTTGAGTTGTTTACGTCCAGGGTGTGTTACTAAAGCGCGTCATCTTTCCCTGCCCCCTTCTTTTTAACATGTCTGTACCGGTATTGATTTGCCCTATTTATTTTAATGCAATTTTATATTTTCCCCTCCTCTTCATGTTTATGTTCAATATGTAATTGTGTTCTCTTGTTGTATCGCCTTTGTCCTATGGTCACTGACGCATTCTGATTGTATATTTACACGTTTTTTTAAACTTTTCGATTACCTTGTTCGAATGCTTTTGTTTCCCCTCCACATGTGTGGTTCACTATTTTCTAAGATGTCTTATACTTGATGCACGTTAGGTGTTTGATATTTTTGTGAGTTGGGAACTTGAGGTCTACTATACAATTTGGTTTTTTGTTCCCCTGATTTAGCTATGTACAGTGTTTGATATTTGCTCTCAGTTACTCCTTACAAACTTTTGTATAGTTCACCTACAGTAATTTTGGGTTCCTGTTTCCCGTTTCCCTTTAGACTATTAATTTCCTTTCTCACAAACTTTTGTAGAGCTTAGTTGTAGTACGGTTTTGGTTTTTTCGTTTCCCCTTTGATTTGCCTACTTACGATGTCTAATATACTATTTTTCTATTAGTAACCCGTACACTCCTTATTTCATATTATTTTCGATTTGTTTTTCCTTTTGGTTCCTTGAAACTATTAAGATGTAGTTTTTTTGGTGACGAATGCCTAAATTGACCTACTGATAGCAAAAGGCCATGTCTACAGTCACTGACTTGTATTTTCTATATTATGATGCAATATTAGATGTATGTTTTAGTGTTTTTTAAAACTTAATAGCAGTTTTTATTCATTCAAGACACATTTTCTCATTAAAATGTATTTGACATTTTCATTTATTCTGAAAATCGTTGAACATGGTTGATGGAAATATGTAGTACTTGTATGATGAAAATGGTCGGAGATACGTTGAAGCATTTGGAGTGATCACTGATGTTTCTTGCGGGCACTGCAACCCTGAAGTTATCCAAGCCATTGTAAACCAGGTCAACATGTTGTAGCAACCATCTTATACTTAAACCCTTCCATCATAGAATACGCTGAAGCTCTTGCCTCCAAGTTTCCTAGAGATCTAAAGGTGTTATCAAATGTTCCATCTTCCATGCATTCATTACACTGATTGGCAGAATTGGATGTGCAAGTGAAACATCTATGCTATTCAGTTATATGTGTTTATATAGGTTGTGTTCTTCATGAATTCTAGGACATAAGCTAATGAGTTGGCGATTATGATTACAAGATTGTACATGGGCTCTCACGCTATCATCACACTCAAAAAGGCTTACCATGGAAATGCAGCTGCTACTATGGGAGCTACTGCTCAATGCTACTGGAAATTTACTGTGATTCAGGTACAGGTTGTTTCCCTTTGGTATCTGTTCCATATCTATGTAGAAAATGTAGAAAATTTTAAGAGTATAACTAACAAGGTACAAAACTCAGAATTAAGAGTATAACTTATGTATAGTCATCCGAAATTTATGGAATAAGATGCATGTGGTTTTTAACAAGCAGGTGTACAATTTTTATAATTTTTTGGACAGGTTTTACCGTTATTGGTCTTTTGAACACATGAATTCTGATATAGGGCAAATGATAAAAATGATGCCTTGTCAGGTAGTTTGGTTTGTATGGTGCTTCAGGAATAAATACCTATATGATTCAATAAAACCAAACTTAGATCACATTTTTTTAGAGAATATTAATCAATATCGGGATATTTTTAAAGTGTACAAGATGAACTTTAAATTCCCATTTACTATTGAACAAGTTTCTCTTCTCTTCTCTCAAAACAGGTTATCTGAAAGAAGGGAGAGAGAATGTATTGTACACTGGAAGCTCCCAAATCACCTAAATTTAACTCAGATGGTTCAGCTTTAAAGAATGGTGAAACAAGAGAAGGAATTATCATAAGGAATGCACAAGGAGAAGTTTAAATTGTAGCAGCCAAATATTTGGGACAAGGCACCAGCTTAAAGGCTGAGATACAAGCACTACAGTATGGATTGCAGCTGACATTAAAACTTGGATGATCTGGTCTACAAGTGGAATGAGATTCCTTGTTGTTGGTTAAAATGGTACAAAGAGAGTTTAAAGTTCCTTGGAAATACACTTCTCAATTGAGAGATATTTGAAAATCAATGGAATTAGTGCAATGATCAATTTCTCACACATTTTGTGAAGCTAATAGTTTGGCTGACGCTTTAGCAACGATTTCCAGCACAAACTAGGTGACCTCACTTTTTGAATTTTCAGATCTTCCTAGGAATATCAAAGGCCTAGTACGTCTGGGTGCAGTATATTTTCCTCATCTCAAACACTTTTAATCCCTACATACTATTAGCTTCTTGGACAAAATATTGCTGTCTTTTTTATTATGACAGGTACATAGAAGAAAGAGAAAAACTCAAAGAACATGAATATCATGATGGAACTGGAGCCAAAAGTTAAAGGTTGGAGAAGATGCACCAGATTCCAAAAGACTCAAAAGCAGTATTCTCGAGTGCATTACTTCAGGCGAAGTATTATACAAGGGACTAGTATGGAAGACCACCTCTTTCTGTCGACATGTGGAGTGGAGGCAAAAAAGTGAGAGGCCGTACTAGATCTCGAAGTGGGGAGATGGCCGCTTCCTTTGCTAACACGAGGGTGGAGGGAAAGCGAATGGTTTATTTTAAGGCTTGGAAAGCCTTATTCTAGTTCTCAATGTAAACTAGATTCCCAATATAATATTCTCAACTCATTGTAGCAACATTGGTTTTGCTTTATTTTATGGCTTGGGGAATCAATAAAAACTCCTTCACCTAGGTGATTTTTTAAATTTAAAAAAACTCAGAATTTAGACATATTAGAATGACGAGTGTTTATATTAGTAAGGTGTAGGTTAAATTATTAGGATTTTTTTGTTTGAAGATTTTTTCATATACTGATAGTGAATTCTAATAATGAGTTGTTTTTGGTGTGCAGAGCAGAAATCCAGACCGTGTTCTGATGGCAAGATGTATGCCAAGGATGTCCATTATTGAAATATAAACATTTTTCATTTTCAGAATCTAATATAAACACTCATTAATGTAAAGGTGAGGGGTGATTCGAGTGGGATGGATATCATTGATTGTGAGTGTGATTATAAGATTTTCAGAGAGATTGTTATTTTGATGTAGTTAAAACTGGTGATGGGTTGTGCTCCGACGGTAAAGAGCCTTAGGGTATGTGCAGTGTTGCTCTCTTAAATTTAAGAGATCGCTCTGAAAACCGAAAATATCCACAATGATGGTTTCTAGAACGGTCTCTTATTAAAAATTCAATCATTAGTCTCTTGCTAAGAGACCACACTAGAGCCCACTTTTAATCCCTTTTAATCAATGCATGTTAGCTAGTGGGGCCGCTCACATGCGGTCATTTTTCCCCCCTCATGGGACACGCGACAGCCTGACATTGGCCCACGTGTCCCACTGATTATTTTTTTTTCAAAGGAGGGACACGTGACACCCTCTGATTGGGCCACATGTACCAACATTTTTTTTTGTAAAATATGAATTTTTTGAATTGTAAAATTTATTTTTAAATATGTAACAGATTTTAAAATTTTGTAATTTTGTTTTAAAATCTGGAAAAATATTATTCACAACATTTATAATAATTTTTGAAAAAAAATAAATTAAATTTAAATATGAAATTGTATTATTAAATTTCACTTTCAATTTTTTTTTGGTGGACAAATTTATTTAAATTTAATGTGAAAATTTAGTGAGTATGATAGAGAAAATCAAATGGATTCTATGAATAGTAGAGAGTGGTCTCTTACCATTGTGGGAGAAAAAAAACAGTGGTCTCTTACGATGAGGTGGAAGAGAGAGATTGAGAGAAATAATATATTTAATTGGTAAGAGACCACTAGCGGTATTTACCATTGCACTTGGTCTTATGGGAACACTGATTTGATTTGACCATCTTCTGGGCAGCAAAATGAGGTGCATATATCAGCATTTTGTAATACAGATTTGATTGGATTTTAAATGCAATACTCCCTCTGTTTTCTTAAGTTTGACAACATAACATTTGACTCTTGAATTTTTGCCTACACTAGAACTGACATAAAGCAAGGAAGGTTTGACGGATGGGCATGAAAAAGGTAAGCAGTAATGACACTTTGGGAATTACTACTCATACAATTTGGTCCAAATTCATAATTTGCAGCTGGATGGGTGTAAATTCAGTATCACGATGAGGATAATTTTGTCCAACTAAAATTTGTCCCCTTCCTTTTATGGAAACAAAACAAACGCTGCCAAACTTAAGAAAACAAGTCTTTTTAGTAAGTGTGCCAAACTTAAGAAAACAAAGGGAGTATGAAGTGATTTGATGATTCACAAAATTCTTGCATAGGCTCCATCATCCAGGATTTATGAATCTGTTGAAAGTTTCAGTCTTCATCATCTGGCTAAAACCACACCAAATATGGTAGGCTAAACCTAGTTAACCAAAAAATTGTAGAGAAAAAAGTGTGTTTTTCACCCTATGTTTTAGTCGAAAATGTAGAAATAACCTTATAAAATTTAAAAGTGCAAAACTAACCCTGAATTTTATTGACCAAAATGTCAACGATCAAATTGGCCAGAAATCATTAAAATGACCTTTTTACCCTTCTATTAAAAATAAAATGGCAAAAGACAATTTTTACCCTCCCTGTTTTAAACAAAATTAATACTCCTGCAATTTTCTTTTGATTTCCCCTTTCTCCTGCGATTTCCCCTTTCTCCCCACTTGCGCCACCGATTCCGCCTCCCCTCCGCCACCGACACCCCTGTTTCTGCCACTCCTAGAGAAGGAAAGAAGCCTAAGTTCTTCCGCTTCTCCATCACGTCTCAGCCCTTTTTGGATCCCTAGATTCGTGGTCTTCGTGTGCTTTTGGCTAGTTTTTCAGAGGTCGACGGTGGAGGCAACGTTCACGAGGGGGATTCGTGGCGGGGGAGAGGTGGTGGATTCACAGGGGATTCGTGGCGGCAGCGATTGGTGGAAATGGGGGGTGGGAGAGGTCGACGGTGGAGGCGATGTTCACCAGGGATAGAGGTGGTGGATTCGCGGGGGATTCATGGCGGCGGCGGGGGGTTAGTGACGGGGGGAGGCGGTGGACAG